>VZTD01003688.1:328685-376235 GCA_013397725.1 Rhagologus leucostigma | reverse complement strand
AGCCAGCAGCATAAAGGCAAAGAGGCTTTTTCTCCAACATAAAGCCTGAAGAAAATCATGGCGACTTCAAGGTCAGAGGGAAGGAGAAAGTAAGTCATGGGAGACGGAGCTGAAGAGGGCGACGGGAAAAGAGGGCGGAGTTGTGCCCAGCGCGAAGCTGAAAAATACTTTTTGCAGGCCGTGGTAAAAACTGTAATATCACAAACTGTTCTTTTCTCTTTAATCCACTTAAAGACATGGGGGGGATGAGGATTTTGTGTGCAGCCTGCGGAAAAAGAAACATGACCACGCCAGGTCACCTCGGAGCTATAAGAGACTTGTGGAGATTTTGTGAAGAAGACAGCAGTCGCTTTTAAGCTGGAATTTGCTTATCCTTAAAAAAAGATACATCCCATGTGTGGCCCATGCTGGCAGTTGTGGGAAGACTGCAAAAGGCATGGGAGAGATGTTTTTCACGGCAGCAGAATTTCTGAGCGGGTCTGTTGCCCTTTGAGCAGCGTGGAAACCACGCGAAACAAAAGAAAACCTTTTTTCTTTAAATAGTAGAGAGATTTTTAAGAACTGTAATGCTGACCAAAATCATAGTTTGTTACCCTTTGTGCGAGTTGGGTAAAAAGGGGAGGTGCCGGAGGAAAAGAGGGTTTTGCTTTAATTCCCTATTATTTCTTTTTTACTTTTAATTCTGTTAGTAATAAACTTCTTCATATTCTTTAAAGTTTAGAGCACGCTTTGCATTCCTCCTAATTCTTATCTCACAGAAGGCAAGAGATGCGAACAAAACCACTACAAGGTGTCACTTGAAAATCCACAGCCGTTTCCAAGCTCTACATGAGATACTTATGGAATCATTAAGGTTGGAAAAGACTTTCAAAAGGCTGACTCCTACCATTAACCCAGCACCACCATAGATTTGCATATCTACAAATACTGCAGGCACTACAAGCACAGCAACATCACACTGTGCTCTTTACCAGCAAATCCATTGCAGGAAATCTGTTTCCAGTATTCGATACAGACAGAATAGCCTTTCAGTAAGGATCTGCTTCAACCCAAGCATCAATTTCCTTTAAACTGGAAGTACGCCTGCCAGGGTAAAAATTCCTCTATTTTATATTTTCCAATGTAGGCATCAGGAATTCCACAGCAGCAAGGATTGCTGTCGCTGGGAGCAATTGATCTGAGAGGTACAACGAGTGCTTGCCTGCTTTCCCAGGCAATCTCTACGACAAAATATGACCATTTGCTTAAAGCTGTAGAAGTCCATTTCCCAGCTGACTCACAAACTGCCTCATCAGGGCAGCACCCACACCTGTATTTCCCTCTGTGCACTATGGTAATATTCATTTCAGCCACCTCTCCCAAGGCTGTCACAGCCACGTGCTGCCACCTGACCCTCATTTCTTTTGCAATATTACATGATATTTCCCAGCATCCTGAGGACTGCGTTCAAGTGCACACACTTAGTTACAGGTACAGCGGAACATCTCCAGTCCTACGTGATTTGTTTTTAAAACCAGGCAGGAAAAGCGATTTCTATTTTATTTTTTACCATCAGCCCTTCAAGGCAGGTTTCAGCAATAGGAGAACACTGCAGGTAATTGAGATTCTCCTTCAGTTCCAACATTGCTACAGCCAACATGAGGGACGGGAAAGATGGCACTGACGTGCCTGCTGGAATACCAAAGAGTGGCGTGACCTTCCCATCTAAAGGTACTTCACGTGTCTATTTTGTGATTATTCCACAGTTCAGGTGAACGTATCAGCTACCTAAAATTACTTTCTCAGTTCCTTGCCCGTCGTTCGAACAGAAACCAATTCTTCACTTCCTCAGCTGCTTCCAAGTCCAGGAGCATTCATTTCATTTTCAGGTATTTTAAGAATTTTCTGCTAAATTCACTAATTTTTTTTGCTGTCCTTCCTGTCAGCTCTTCAGAAGCCTCTTCTGCCTACAGTGAAGTTCTGCAGGGAACATTTGTCAGTTTCCCTCCCTATAACTAAATTAATTCAGCCATCTTAGTGAAGTTTGATGGAATGGCTTCCCATTCTGTTCACAATACCTTGACAGAATAGAAATGGTCACCTAACACAACAGTTAGGTTTTTTCCAAGGCCTACGTCCCTGCTTTCCCAGCTTTTCCAAAGTATTTTCGGAGGAAGAAAACAAACTGCAGGAAAAAGACCTTTTTCAATCATTCGTTCTTAGAGACATAAAAACCTCAAAACGTTCCAATGGAAAAAAAAACCAAAACAAAAATAACATTGTGTGGGGTTTTTTTTCTTCACTCCAGTACCCCATAAAGGGTTCTTTTTCCAGTCACGAGGGACAAAAGCAACATTTCCATTGTCTACAGGCAAGACAATTGAATTTGATGTCTGTTGATAAACACTGAACAGGAATAAAAAGCTTGCAGAAGCCATGCACTTGCTGGAAGGCAAATCTGAGGATCTGTCGGCCAAAATAAAGATTAACACGTGCCCACGGCCACACATGGACGCCAAGATCAGGTGCTGAACAATGGAAAAGAGCCCCAGATATTCCCACACCAGGGAGAGAACCATTTCGTAGGTCAGGTTACATTCCAGGATGTGAGATGTTCTGCACAGCAAAGATCAAAGTGTTAAAATTACGTGACAAAACACAAACCAGATCAACTCCAAGGGCAGTTTTGAGCCACCAGGTGACAGCTACCACCAGAAACTGGAAAAACGGATTTTCATCCTGCTGACTGGAAAAAATGCCACCCCGGTGAGGGACAAGAGGAGGAAGACACTGGAGCAATTTTGCAAAGCACAGCAACACAAAGTTCTGCCTCAGACATTTAATTACAAACACGCCAGTCTGGGAAAACAAGGAGGAGCTGCTGCTGGAAGGCCTTGGGTCAGCCGGCCCTGGAGGGAGGGCCGAGAGGGAAGGAAGCAGAACAGGCCTGATAAGATCAGCCTCCTGCCCCCACGAATTTGAAGCAACTCCAGCTTTCAGCCTAATAAAGAACATCTTTAAAACCAAGACTGAACGTCTATGGACAGAGCCCAAGCACAGGGACAGGGTGAGCCCAGAGGCCGCGCTACAAAACCAGCCTCAAACTCCACTCCTGAAAGGAGTGAAAATTCATGTTCTTATTCCCCTGCCAAGGGGGACAACGTAGGATTAGGATTCATGTTTCAGAAGCAAACTGAGTAAATAGACCCACTTCAAACCCATTTAAGTTATTGAAAAGTACGGGAACACACGATTTCAAAAATCAAAATCATCATCGTAATCCAGGGAGCTTCCCTGTCTCAAAGGATTTCATCCTCCTGGGAGATCTACTAAAAGGATATGACTCCTGCATGAAGAGAGCTGTTACTGCTCCTCTAATGAGCTGGGAAAGGAGCCCGTCCCTCTCTGGAGCAGTGAGAGTGTCACAGGGCTGTGCAAAACAGCAACACCAGTGGTCCCAGCAAACCAAGGAGATGGCAGGGACGGCTGCAGCAAACCCAAAATAAGGGCCTTCCCTCTCCTAAAGGCATCCACAGCTCTTCCAAGACATTTGAACAAAGGCATCATTCCCATTACGTTCTGGAAGTAGTGCTTTCTAATGCCCAACAGTTTGGAAAATCATTCTAACCACAACCAAGCCACAGACTTGCTCATGATTTAGTTGTTTTGATAACAAAGCCAGGTCTCTTCCCTTGTCTTCTGCTTTCAGTGGATGGTTTGAGGTTTAATCCGACATTTTGCAGCAATCCTTAAGTAAAAAACAATTATCCCTTTGAGACCTGTTTAGGGTAACTTCACAATTTCAGTTGTGTACCTCAGTCCCCCGAAGGCTACTGAACAATTTCCATTTCCTTACTATATAATTAAACCTCTAGTATGCCATGAATTTCTGCCTCAACCCCTCTGCTTTACATCTGACAACGCACTTCACTCTGTCCTCGTTCCATTCCTTACCTTAGTTCAACCTGGTAAATGACATTCTTAGCAAAAAATGTTGTTCTTAAAATGCAAGCTTCTCCAAGTCAACAAATATCCACGTTATCACACAAAAATGTTGTGGAAGAGAAGGTGACCCCGCCAGGATTTTTTAATGTCCTTAAATCCACTAGGAACAACGCATCTAACTTCAAATTAAAACATGACACAGAGCAAAGTGTCCCCAGAAATAACGGCAGGAACGCAGGAAGAAGCGATAAGCAAGGAAGAACTAATGGAGGGGGAGAGGAACAGAGCTAGGACAGAACTGGGAATCACACATTACCTCTACTCAAAACTGTATTTTATGCCAACCCAGCCTAGGTAAGTCATAAATCTGCCTCGTGAAATCTAGTGTTGGCAAAGTTAAAATCAAATAAGCAAAGAACAGAAACTCACTATTCTTAAACAGAATTGCGAGTGACCTAAAACATCAGTAAAAAAGAAATCTTAATAAACAAAGGCTTTACTTGTAATTATTCCCTGTACTCTAAAAAGTATTCACACAGTTGTTACCTTTGCAGCACTTACTTCTATGCTGAATGCTGAACACCTTTCAGGAAATACAACAATAACTGTACAAACAAGCAGTATTCTAGTTGCATAATATTCAAAATTATACTTCTCTTTACATTTGTATAGCATTAAAATTGAAAGGAGATTGCCTTTCCATGGAAGGGATCTAGGAATCCACAGAACCCACAAAACAGCCAGAAGGCAAATGCTTCTAAGAAGTAGGTCACTCCTGCTGCTTCAAAATTATTTACAATCCCCAAACAACCCGTTGTAAACACAGCCAGCATTAACGTCCGAGGCATTACGGGCAAACCAAGCACGTGCACTCAGAGAGGGGAAATAAAACACTGCTGCACTTCAGCACTCACTGTCAAATAATAGATACTCTCAAATAATAAGACACTGACTCCAAAAAGCCACTTTTCTCGCACTAGAACAATTGCGGTTCATGTAAAATTTAGGGAAAGCCTTAGTTCAGTGAGGTACAACTGTCCGAAGTGTGTGACACAAAACATCTGCGTGTGTTCCATGAGAATTTGGCCTCCTGCTTTGGAAAGTGTACATTTTACCTCATGGAAAGGTTGAAAAATGTTGTACTTTTCACTGTTTTCTAGGCAAGAAAAAGCCAATTACTTCCAAACCTCTGCTTTGCAGTGGCCCAAGACATTTTGCCAGCCCTTCATTAGCTTCAGCTGATACCTATTAACTCTTCTGGGACACCAACAGCATTTGAAGGACCCAGCCTTCACACATGGCTCTCAATTTTCTCCCCGCGCTGTGGCAAATCACTGTTTACAGACAGCCATCCCACACTGAAGAGCTAAAACCCCATAAATTATAAAAGCCAGCCCGTCAAACCTTATCTTTATACCTGCAGTAATTCCGCAGTGCGACACAGCTCGACTTGGAGTCCCACTCCCCCTGCCAGCCTTCACATCAGAGCACGCTTGGAGCAGAGACTCCCTAAAAACCAACAAACTGAGGTCAACTCACAAAAGAAATGTGACTTCCTAATATTTCACTCTGCTGGCAAACCAAGACGCCTCTGCAGCTGTAATTGTCCTTGGAGATCAGCCACTTACGTGCTTTCACTTTCCAGATAAAAATGACCCTCATCTTTCCAGGATACAGGACCATCAACAGGGAAAAAACATGTCACCAGCGCCATTTATCCTGCATAGGATGCATGTGTTGGGTCACCCAGCATGACCTTCCTCACCACGCTCAGCTCGGCACTAGATGGGATTTAAACACACATTCCCCCCATCCTAACACTACTAAAGCATTTCTCCCTGTGGAAAACGCAGGAATTAGTACCTGCTAGAGAACAAAGGAAATGTGGTTCAGACCAATTCCTTCCTGAAATGTTTTTAAACGGTCACGCAGAAAACAACATATGATAGAGTCGCTCCATGAAAAACAGGGAAAACAAAAATCCCTTCTTAAGTCAAATGGTAATAAAAAACGTGGAATTAAAACTGCACAGGTAGCACCAACACACTTTTTGTTTAAAAATGTGCGTCTTCCCACAGGCATGCAAGGGATCCGAACACAGAGGAACTTTCCCTGGCTTGGTCTGAGCAGTTGGCTATCACCAGCTGCAAACCAGGGAGACTTCAGGGACCTTACAGAACTCCAGTCCTATCTGCTCGGTTCAATAAAAATCACCACAACCTTGCAAAGGTCAAAAGCTTTCTCTCAGAGCCAAGAACTCCCACAGTCTGTTTGCTACAGGTCTTACTCCTTGACACAGAAAAGAAGTCAAAAGTACCTCGTGGTCTGGAAGGTCAGCGAGGCCAACTACAGGTACCTCAGAAATAGAACAGGAGACCTGAACCACCACAGAACTATTTTTTCTTTTCAATTACCCCTGTGTACGACCTTATCAAAAGGAAAAAGACTTTCAAGGGAGATAAACATCAGCTGATAAACCAGAGCTGGAAAATCCAAGTCCTTTTCCTACGGAGGCAGAGTAGCAGATTCATGGACAGGCTGCAGCCAGGCCAGGGAGGGGACTGTCCCTCTCTGCTCTGCTCTGGGGACAGTTTTGGGCATCACAGTATCAGAAGGATCTAAAGCTGTTGGAGAACATCCAAAGGGGGGACACAAAGATGCTGAAGGGCCCAGAGGGGAAGGTGAATGAGGAACAGCTGAGGTCAATTGGATTGTTCTCCTGGAGAAGAGATTTCCTCCCCCCCCCCTCCCCCCACACTGGGGGCTGCAGCTACCTCCCAAAGGACAGCTCCAATCTCTGTGGCCAGGAACAGGGCCCAGGGAGCGGCTGGAGCTGTGCCAGGGGAGGGTCCGGCTGGATATCAGGGAAAGCTTCTTCCCCCAGAGGGTGCTGGGCACCGAGCAGGCTCCCCAGGGCAGTGGTCACAGCCAAGAGGCTGACAGAGCCCAAGGTCAGTGCTGGGGGAATGCTTGCACTCCACCTTAGAGGTCTTTTCCAGCCTTAATGATTCCACGACTCTACACTGCTGCAGCACATGAACTATGTAACCATGCAAAGCTGTGAGATCATTCCAAAAGCAGAGGGAAACACAATAAAACAGGAATCTAGTATTCTTTTAGGATACTCACCATACATGCCTGTATCTTTCATTTTAATTTTCTTCTGAAGTGCTGTTACCCCTCATCACCTTTCCAAACCACAGCTGACCACGATGGTGATGAGTTTGTTCTCAATCAATCTGAATGGCCAGAAGTCAAGCGTCTCGTGCTGTATTTTAAGTTACCTTAGCAAAATTCAAGGCAGCTCCTGTCATAATCTTGACATGGTTTTGCTTAGGTTCCCCTAGTTCTGCTTTCAGGTTGTGTGTATATTCCATAGGGTGCCTGCTCTGTAAGCACAGCTGTATGTGAAATTTAAATACCACTTCCAAATCCCTGGAACGCTTTTCTAGCCTTAGCTAAAATACCCATGTATTCAATTATCACTTATCTCTTAGGAGCAAAATTTATTTTCATCATTAACCGAGCATGTGTCCATCAATTTTTAAAGCTACAGATCTTCCAAGGGAGAGAACAGTAGCTGAAAGGGCTTTTATTTTCTCGTGGTGAAGGCATGCTAAAATAGACATAAAACGCCTGGCGTAGTGGAGAGCCAGGTGCCCAATTTTTCCTCTTAATGGCTGGAGGCAAAGAGCAAAAATAGCTTTGACCCACTTCTGCAGGAACCCATATGACCACTCTGTGTTAAGCTCACACGAGCACAGAACGCGCTCCCACTCTGTTAATTTATTCTCCGCAGAAAACAGCTGAACCAAAGGGATTTTGAATGCGCTTCACTTGCCATACACGCTCACCAGAGTTCAGCCTGGTAAAAAAAATTACATTTATTTTAAAATATTTTAATTTTCAGACAAGTACCATAGCACGGTCTTACTGGAAGGAAGTGGAATTAAAAAAAAAATTGAAATCAGGAATTTTTCGAGCAAGAAGCTTAGATAAAATCCTCACCGTAGCAGCAGTGCCTGTATCACTCCCACCAGGCTTACTCTGCTGCAAAAGCAACACTTACAGTGAATAATCATCAGCATACATATGGAATACTGATAAAGGCTTTGGAGAATACGGAAGCTCATCAGGATAACAGAATTACGAGAATAAAGGCGAGTTATTTACATATATTGAGCTATCCCTTCACATCCAGCTTTGTCTTTATTCTTAAAGCAACCCATCTTCCAGCTGATTTTTCAGCATTATAAAAGCAATACCCAACAGATACCTGCATACAAGCAGAGTGGCTCAAAAACTATTTCCAGATTCAAAAAGAGCAATGTATCTTTTCACAGCACAGGTGACTCGGACAAAGCAAGCACATTTTCAATTTTTCTCCTTCAAGTTACAGACACTGAGAAGAGTGCCCTCAAATAGAATGGTTTGGGTTGGAAGGGAACTTAAAGCTCATCCAGTCCCACCCCCTGCCACGGGCACGGACACCTCCCACTAGCCCAGGTTGCTCCAAGCCCAGTCCAACCTGGCCTTGGACACTTCCAGGGATCCAGGGGCAGCCACGGCTTCTTGGGGCATCTGTAACAAATCCATTCTTCTCCTCTCTGTCTTAGAAGCCTTAAGAGCCTCACCCTTTCTTCCCAGGTCAAACCCCAGAGCTGGTTTCCCAGGCTGACCTGAGCTGACTAGAAGCCGCAGCAGTCACAGACACCTGATCCACAACAACGACCAAATCACCCTCCTTGGGTCCAGCTCTTCTGTGAAACAAGATGGTCCCTCCCAGCCCAAAGCAGGCTATGAACCTGTGATTGCACTACACACGTACAAACACCACTGTCCTGCAAGTGCACTGCCGAAAGTTGGACTTGCAAGGACAGCCTAGAGCAAGGGAAAGGACAACAACAACAGCAAAAGTCACTGTAAGCGCTGTAACAACCTGCAAGGTTGTGGTGAGCTGACAGAACAAGAGGACACAGTCTCAAGCTGCACCAAGGGAAATTTAAGTTGGATGTTAGGAAAAAGTTTTTTACTGAAAGAGTGATAAAGATCTGGAATCGTCTGCCCGGGGAGGTGGTGGAGTCATCATCCCTGGATGTGTTTAAAAAAAGATTGGATGTGGCACTCAGTGCCATGGTTTAGTCGAGGTGGCGGTAGGGCGTGGGTTGGACTCGGTGATCTTGGAGGTCTCTTCCAACCTGGTGATTCAGTGATTCTGTGATTCTGTGAACTGCACTTCCACACGCTCCAGTTCTCTGCTCCAAACAGGGATGTGTATGATGGCACTAAACACAAGGCTGACAGACATCAGCAGGACTAACAGCAGAGAAGAAGCACAGGATTCCCAAGCAGATCCCTCCTCCCCTTTCTGTTATCAAGGAAAAAGAGCACGAAGCAGGTGATAATTATTTAAGAGTTAAAAAAACCCACCTCTTCTTATTGGGAGGTGTGGATTTTAAATAACCTGGAAGGGAAGAATCACAGAACTCATCTTTAATACCCTCACCAGATCCCTGCACAGAAGACTGACAAGCCAAGTGCCATGAGCAGATGGTTCAAGGTTTAGCAGGAACCACCGTCATATGCTAATTTGCTATTAATTACAGAAGCTGTCAGGATTACTGCAGTGCTGTGCACTAAGGAAGGGTGCCAGAAAACACAGCCGTTAAGGAAGATTTTTGACTAATAAAGTTTTTGATAAAATTATGGCACTTTTAGTGACCAAAGGTCGAGGAACCTATAGTCATCGTGTTTGCGAGTATACACACAAAATCTGACATTCAATGTGCAAGGCATCAGCACCTGTGCTAAACCCAGTCCTTACTGGTCTAGGGTAGAATCCTGGACTGGTTTCGGTTGGAAGGGACCTCAAAGATCATCTCATGCCATCCCCCATTGCCATGGGGGGATAGTTACTGTATCCTGCTCCCAAATAATTGTCCCTTCTATCAGTCACCGTTACTAAAGTTTCAAACTGCTGACTTGAAAGCTCAAGAGCATCACCAGATTTTGAGCAAATGCTGTCACTCCTCACTTCTCTCGCACATAAGCTGGTAAGAAAAATGCCAGCAGCTGAAAATAAAAGCTTACTTCTCAATTTTTTACCTCAGCATCCCATCACTTGTGGGACAGAACACAAATGACTTTGTCCTGCTGAAGTTTGCCTAAAGGGAGAGACAAAGCAAACCAAATCTGCATATTCCCAAAAAGTTTAATGCATACCTAAGTAGATGCTTTTTATTTCCATCAACATTTTCGTGACCCTCAAAGTATCGAAATACCAACACCTCTCTGCCTATCAACTTTCCACCCTTTCAAAGACAATTTCCGTATGGATTTTGAACAGAGCAGGTTGCCAATAACAGCATAATATAGATTTATATCCCTACCTATGTCAGTTCCTAGAGGTTTTCACTCAGGGGTGGTAGTCATTTGTCCTTCCAAGTCTTATCAGTCAGAGCTGCTCAAAGCCCAGGCAGAAAGGGAAAAGAGATATCGAGAAAGTATAGAAACAACCAAAAAACTTCAGGAATTTCCTTCCCCTCAACACACGAATCCTATTAGCAACTAAGTAGTTGTCAGTGTGAATGACTAACAGCAAATATTTCATATATCATCTGGAAAGAGCCAAGCCCCTGAGATCTCATTATCAGAACCAAGTGCCCCAGATGACATGAATTATTTACTGCAAACCAGTGCTTTTGATTATGCATATGCATTATATGCTGAAGGTGCATCTGTGCCCCAGTTTTAAAACCACCACGTGGAGACAAAGCCAGAAACTGAGCTAAAATCTTAACATTCATTCCACAGAACAAGAGGATGCTCTTGGCTGGCGAGTTTACCCATCACATGTGATAGTACACAGATGTTTGCAATACAACCTGAAGGTAAATGATAAGAGCCTGGAGAATACAGGCATTTTTCTTCCTTTTCTTTCTGACACCCTGACAGGAAAGAAAGTTCTTGGTCTGAATCACCTGTACCCAAAGCACAAGATAATCCATTTCAGTTATCTGAGTGACAGCACATGGGGAGACACAGACACATCAGAACACACTCCTTCCCATTTCCCTCATCTGTTTTAGGCCTGTTTCTATCCTCTACAGTGCAATTTCAGAAGGAAATCTATTACTCGTCCCAGAAACCAATAGCTTGTGGATTGCAGCATCCAAACCCTGACCATGGGGAATTTTTCCCATCTCTTCTCCTTCTTTGCCCCTCAGAAAGCAGCCCTAAGTGGGCTGCCTGACCACAGTTTCATCAAAATGGAGTGAAGCCTCACCTGCTTCTTTTTTAGGACCACACCATAACAGATTCATTTCATACTTCCATTTCATTAACATCAAACTCAACCCGTGTTTTCACACCTCTGACAGCCATGAAGGTGCCTGCAGAGCAGGAAGATGGTATCTTCCATTTTAGTATTAAATCCAGTCTTGCCTTCGTATATAATCTTTATTTTCATGTGATAGAATTTAGAAGACTTGTAACACTAGTCTGAAAAACAACCCAAGTATGTGTGAATACAACAGGCACTCCCGACGGAAAACAGACAGCAATTATCACGTCAGTATTGGGGTGCTCACTCCCAGCACTTCATTAGGCTGATTTAAGACAGCTTTCATATATAGAACATAAACCCCTTGCTCCTACACAGGGAGCTCTTCTTCCTTGTGCTCCAAGTCCTTATTCCCCTTGTTTAATCAACAAGGCACTGTCCTGAAGGCAGAAATCACGTACAGGTGTAACATACACGAAGAGCAGCTCAGCTCCCAACTCCTATTTTAAAGCACAACTCCACCCCATGAAGACTTCAGATACACTCAGTGCGTGCATTTAAACTTGTTCCCGCTGCTCTTTACAGCAAATACATGGATTTTTTTAAGAGAGAAAAGGGGATTGGTCTTGCTGTGGTTTAACCCTGGCTAAGGAGGAACATCTGTTTACAGCATCCCTCCCTTATCAACTTGGAGATATTGACAACCAGAACACAGCACGGAGCAATTACCAAGCCAACAAGGCACAGAACGTGTCCTCGAGGGATCTGTAAGCATCCTACATTGTTAATTTTAACCACCAAACCAGACATCTCCAAGGGGATCTTTTAAAAGCAGTGGGATTTGATGTCCACAAACCCTTCTGAAAAGCTACCCACGGGCTGAGACTATCAGCCAAGGAGAAATAGGATATAGCCAGGGAATAACACCTCCTGGCTGTGGTGAGCACAGGGCAACAGCGTTAGCACCTGAAAGCAAACCTGCACTCACCCCTGCCAGATCACTTCCCAGGTTTTCAGGGTTAAGATTTATTTTTCCCTAGACCACACAAATCTACGTTCACATGCCAAAGCAATACAAAGAACATGCGTTTGCAAACATAAGAAAATTAACATTTTATATCTGTTGGTGCAAAGGCAAAATCAGCCGAGGTCCCCGCTCTGCTACCAAATACACCTAAAACCAGTAGTGCACCTGAACCAAATGCTACCGACCCAAATCCTTCCTCCTTTTGATTCTATCTTCCAAATCTTCTCATTCCCACCACTGGCATCCTCCAGCCCCTCCCCAAAACACCAGCTTTCCTCCAACAGCACAGTGCCAAAGACCTTTCCCTTGAGATTTTCATGTTGCATCCTCTCTTGCAACAGTCCCCAGCTGTCTTCCCCAAGCTTCCTCCCCCAAATCAAAGGAGAAAGGAGCCCGCACATCCGACGAACAATCCTCGCATACACCAGGCTTTGGAATCCCCGGATCTGGAAGGTTCATCGGCACAACTGTTCCCATGTCACGCACTGCCCGTGCCTCTCCCAGCTCCGCAGGCAGGAGAAGGGAACTATTGAGCTCAGCTCCTGCATCTGTACAGAGCTGCATCTTTACAGTTCACTACTGGCCTTGTCTGAATCAAAGAGCGGGGTTTTAAAATTCAAGTGACCATTTCAATGAGCTCCTCCGCATTATTTAGCAGCACCAAGAAATACAATTTGCTACCGAACTTAGCCTCAGATTAATGGCCAACACACTCCACATTTCTTATTTATCACTGCAAATTTACAAGTAAATTCAGTAAATTCAAACACTGAAGTATAATAGACAAATTACTGGTCTTAGGATATTTGAGCCTGGAGCAAGCACAAAATAGAAAAGCTGATGTTATTTTGATCATAGATTTCAGCTGTGGGTTTTGATGTAAAGAGGCAAGTTGGACACTAATTCACACCCCTTCAGCTGAACTGGCAGCAGGAGCTCAGAAATAGGTATGGTCAGCAAAGGTGCCCCAAAATGTCAATTATAAGAGTTACCCAAAATCCAAGGTCTCCTTTTGCCACAGTCAGGGACTAGTTTTTTCCTAGCAGCAGTAAAACCACCTTCCTAAACATAAGACCTGAACTGACAAAACAGAGAAAAAGCTGCCCTAACAAATAAAATGTTGGTTTGCAATCAATTTCCATGCCGTGCCTTACACACTAACACTGGATTAGGGGATCTTGGGGACTTCCACGGATTGAGCTCTATTCCTATGTGCCCAGGCCGATAGAACACTGAAAGAGGAGAAACTTGGCACTGTGTTTTGTGAATTGTTTTAGTTCTGTGATCTCACACAATCACAGAATATCTTAAGAAGGAAGGGACCCCAAGGGATCATCAGTCCAACCTCTGGCCCTGCACAGACACTCCAACAATCCCACCCTGTCCCTGAGAGCGGTGTCCAAACGCTCCTGGAGCTCTGGCAGCCTTGGGAGTGTGCCCATTCCCTGGGGAGCCTGGGCAGTGCCCAGCACCCTTCAGCCTTGCATTGTTCAGCTTCCTCAGTGCCAACTCACAAACCTTTAAGCAGAGAAGATTCTTGAGACATCCACAATCAAAATTCCACAGACCCAACCCTTAATCCCTTCTTTGACATTCTTTCTCTGCTATCCCTAGGTGTGAACCCTGGATATTTTAATATTCCTTTTATCCTTAACCCAGCCTAGAAGACATTCTCATGCTCAACTCCCAGTACATTTATTTGCTCTAGAAATCTGTGGTACAGCATCCCCAGACACCCACAGCACATGTGCATCACCAGCACCCTGACACACACAGAAGTGCAGCATCCTAAAGCCAGAATTACCCCTTTTGTGAAGGTTACTCACACAAACTAAGGACTCCAGATGCTATTTCCATATCAGCAAGCACTCCTTCCAAGACATTGTTTTCCATATGGTCCTGCACAAACAAGCTTCTAGAAAGCTCACAGTCATTCTCACTGCTGTAAAACAGGAGGAAAGGGGAAATACGGACCCGTAACTGCTTATATTAAGTTCATTTATTCCATGGACAGTGCATAATTGTCATAAAACAGTTCAACACGAGTGGTAACTTTCCACAAAGCTATGACAGTCAATTTACAGCAAGTTCTACTTTGCATATGAGGAAAAAAGAGTTAGTGCCAACATCTATGAAATTTGTGACAGTGCTAAGAAAAATGACATTTCCTTAGGCATTTTTCCTTTAAAAAAATAATCTCTGAACTCACACTTATACATATCTCACTAAGCAAAAACATGCTGGGAATGTTCAAACTGCTCTCGTGCTCTCTGAAATCTCTCAGCTCTGGGTTTCTGTTTAGGTTTTGTTTAACCTTGGCCTGTAAGCTCCAAGTGTCAGCCACACCTCCCATAACTCTTCCTGTGGAAAAAGATTTAGAAGTCGGAGTGCAGGGATCCGAGCTCTCTCTCCAAAGCAAGAGCTGAGCACGAGGCACAAGCCCCACCACAGGTACTTATTTAATACCATTACTCCTGACACCTCTGGGCAATTTTTCAATTAAAGCAAGTAGCTGGGAGATTCAGAGGCTTCAGATCCATCCTGTGAAGCAGCAAGATAAGGTGAGTGCGGAATAACCTCAGGGTTTCCGACCCAAAGGCAGCAGTGCAGCACGTGAAAGAGTTACTGTGCATCAAACTGTCGTACCGTCCTCTGAAGGCCCTCTCAAAACGATGCAACTTAAAACCCTTCACTTAGAGAACTGACTGCAAGTATTTCTTTAGATATAAAGCAGGTGGGAATGGCAACATGCAAACTTCATTTATAGGGGCATCCTCAAAACTGACTTTAAAAACTGTCCTACTTCTCTTTAGGCAAAGGCAGCACTATGCTGCCGCAATTACTATCATCTGCTAGATTAACCATGTGTAACTATCAAAAAGGGGATTTAATTTGTAGGTTCTGAGATTAACAGGAGGATTTTATACTGTAAACAAGTCTCTGGGTCTTGTCCCACAAGATCAACCCTCACAAAACTCGGGCACGCACCCTCAGAGCTGGGATTCAGCTAAACTGGCTTCCTTCCTTCATCTAATTTTAAAAAACACGATGAAATGTTATAAACCAAAAGGCAAACTAGAAAACTGCTGTGAGAGAATCAATTCTCATCGTGACTCATACTGCTAGAAGAGCCTCAGAACACTTACAGAAAGAACACTAATTACTTGCATAAACCATGCAGAAAATGGAGAAAAACCAGGAAAATCCCTCTGATGCAGGAATACTTGTACAGCAGCTTCTTGAGTCCGAGTCCTGTCATAAACAGGCTTTCTGAATTTCTTCTGCAAGTCCTATGAAATGCAAAAATAAACTACAAGTTCTCCTTTTTCCTACATATCACTTGGCTTTGATCCCATCTTCAAAGGACCAGAGAATCCAGTTTGACTTGTGTATCTCATTACCTCCACCTACCGGCAAGAGCTGCTCCTGGTTTGTAAACCCCCTCCAGACCCATTTCATACTTCACCACTGAAAAAAAAAAGTTAATTTCAGAAATATTTATAATTAAATAAGTGAGAATGATGAACACAAACAATTCAAGTCCAAAACACCTGAAGGTACAGGCCAACTTACAGACCTCACACCACTATTTTTCTATGTCTAGAATTTATTCCTCCCTACCAGTGTATGAAATTTATCTTCGGATTGAAAATCAACAGCAGGAGCCCCAGCCTAAGAGTCAATTTAAAATATTAATCGGATTTCCCATTAAGCTTCATAGCCTTTATTGGTAACGTATTAAGACATAAAATCAGAAAAACCTGGAATGGTTTGGGTTGGAAGGGACCTTAAAGCCCAACTCATTCCACCTCCTGCCATGGGCAGGGACACCTTCCACTATCCCAGAGTGCTCCAAGCCCCGTCCAGCCTGGCCTGGAACACTTCCAGGGGTGGGGCAGAAGAGTAATAGAAGCAACAACAGCTGCTATTTAAAAAAACTCCTGGACTAGCACAAACATCTCAAGGTGATCACACAGCCTCTATTCCCGCACACAGCCACAGTTCTTCTGCAAACCAGTTCTTTAAAACAAGGTAACAATAAAATAAATAACCCACTGCAAGTCACGTGCATCAAAATATATTTTTAATACTAAAGGCTGGTGGTCTCTGAAATCTTGCTTCCCCCACATCAATTCTTATTAGATGAGATCTTCAGATGTGCCTGGAAATTTTCCTGATATTCAGCTGTTCTTTGTAAAGTATTAGATTATTTAAAGGCATCAAAACTATTTGTTCTAATGCAAAATTAAATGCATGCTTTCCATTTTCCCAGACCTTTTTATGTTATTTATCGTACTGCTCCCCGTCCCCAACTCTCAGAGTTGTCAGCAACCAGAAGAGGGCAACATTTTAAACACTATGTAAAACCACCACCAATTTAATCAGCTGCAGAGCACTGGGACACGCTTAGTCTTACCAAAAATCACCAGGCTGTCTCAAAGCTCCTCACTTATCATGTAACAAGGAAAAGTTCCATTTCCTTTTTCTACAGATCCAAGAACTCTGAATGATTTGATCAGAAAATTTTTGTAAGCAGTGAATTAAGTACTTTCCCATCAGTACTGCAGTATTAGGATGCTTCAGTCCAAACACAGCCTTCTGCAGATACACTACTGTTAACTTGCATTATTTCATGCACTGAATTTAAAAATCAGACCTTTTCTGAAGCATTTCAGACTCTTTACCACACTGAGCTCCTGAAATAGCCTCAGTTTGCACAGCTGCCCCAGAATAAGCTCATTTTTTCATGCAACATACGTAACTTTCACATTAAAGTCAAAATGATGATCCGCTTAAGAGAAATGCAAAACCTTTTCGTCTCATGATAAAAAACACAGATTCAGTTGTTCTTTGAAACTCAGCGAGCAAAACGTGCTCTGATCCATCCAAGACAGTGCTGCTCACTGATCCACAAGCAGAGCCACAAAATTCTCCAAGAGACTGCTGCTATGGTGATGCCTCTTCAAGAGTGAGCAACATCCACAAAAACACAGTGCAGAAACATGGCAAAAAATTCCTTTGGGGTTTAAATAGTAAATTTCAATTTGGGGAGCAATAGAAAAATGTTACCATGGAAAAACAGTTTCAAGAAAGAATTTGAATGCCCTCGATCAAAGTTAAACCTGGGATTCACCCGAGAGGTTTGTTTTTCCTTGCACGGATGCCAACAGGCTGTACTAATTTAATCTTTACAAAGTGTATTGTTGTTAAATCTGATTTTTAGCTGTTCCTCGCTGCCTGGCACTGTTTACACCTGAGAATGAACCTGTGCCTATCAGTTTGTTCACACTGTGCTTGATCAAACCTGCTCCAACTTTACCTGGTCCAGGTTGGTGCTGGCTCTGAGGAACCACAAGAGGAACCAGCATCTGAAGGCATCCAGGACTAATCCTTGTCTGATAATAGAGTATTTCCAACTCGGATTGATTTGGGTGTGAAGATGAAGATGCTTGGCATTCTATACCAGAAACTTGGAAGATTTTAGCCCAGTTTCCATGAGAACTAAGTACTTACTGTGTAAGTCAGGCTGATGTATTTAAAATTCCCCAAGGTTTTATAGATGTGTTGAGTTTTAAAATACAGTAAAATATTTGAAGTATGACATAAAGAAATTTTTAAAAAATCAAATTTCACTCCATAACTAAGCTTCACTCAATTAAAAAAAAATGCCAAAATTTTGTAACAGGAAAGTAAGCAAAAAAAAAAAAAAAGAGTAAAAATTAAAGTCACAGACAAAGTGGAAAGGCCACACTGATTTACTAATAATGGTTTAAATATTCGGTCCCAGGCTGATCTTTCCCCACTGATCTAGTAGGAAACTGAACCCAAACTGCCCTTTTGTACCAACTCCTGAATACCGAGAGTTCGGGACAAGAAGTGACACATTTTTTCCAGTATGTCCAGATAAACTGCCCCTTAAGGCTGACTAATTAGATAGCTTTCCAAGGGAATGAAAGATCATGAACCAAAAAGCTCACAAGCCAAGATCAAATAGCCCAATTTTGTGTGTTTGATCCCCCTCAGATGTTTTCCCAGAACTGCACTTCCTGTGCAGAAGCTGCTTTAAGCAAAACATTCACACTGACTTAAAATTTAAAAGGTGGGACAAGTGTTTATTAATAAAAAAGCTTTTAATTTATCTCTTTCTGAAAAGAGTAAATAAGTAATTAGTTCTACAATCATATAGTTAATGAAAACAGAGCACACACCATCCTGAACCTCCTTCAGGCTTCTCCTGCACTCATCCCTGTCAATAATCAAATAACCAGTTCTGGAAATACTGAGTCAGACATCAATACCGATAGAGGCTTTTTATTAAGTTAAAAATCGTTTTGTGTTCTTACTCCTCTGCCAGGACTGTATGTTGTTCCTTATTTATCCATCTACTGAAGTACCAACATTGCCATTTTCCCAAAAAAGCACTCTTTCAACATGCTGTAAGCTCATGATCATAATTCAGATTTTTGTTTCTTCCCACATCCATAGCATATACCTTATTTATACTGTTTCCCTGCTGGATATTATACTCTCTCTTCCAACTAGAGAAAACTGACTACATTTAAAATAGAATATTGCATTTCCCATCAAACTAAGACCTTCAAGGCCTAGAGCCAGTATTAAAGGTTTATGGGATTCCAACCCCCTGGATACTCATTAGCAAATGAGAGTCTTCAATACCAGATTCCTGGAAGAAGATTTTAGCTTCACTTGCCAGTAATCTTTGGAGTTTCACTGCACTGACACCACAGCAAACTCTCACCTCAACATCCTTCTGCTTCCAAAAGTCACCAGAATTATTGGTATTTGAGTTCCTTGTGTATCAACCAATTCCGCTTTTATTAATACACCAATTATGAATGTTAACTAATTTGCCATATCCCTGTTTATAGACGGTTGTAGCTGGGGATACTGCAAATTTGTGGTAAAACTCCACAAAATCAACCGAAAATAAACACAGAATAAGCCCAAGTGTTCCCTTTTTTAACAGGTTATTAGAACAGGTCCTGATAGAGGCAGTGGTAAACACTGTTTAGGCAAAGCTACTCAAACTAACATAATTGTTCCTCATGTAAGAGATGATTCACCATGGGAATCAATATTTCACCTTCAGAGATCACAAACAACATCATCTTCTCCTCTGCACAGGTACAACCAGCTAACCAAGAATGATCTGCCCGCAGCACAGTATTTATCTCGCTGCTCTGTCCTGCCAACAGACACTGCTCACATAAATATTGTCTGGTTAAAGAAAGGTATCCATCAATCCATCGATCACTTGCCAATCTCTTAACAATATCATGAATATTGCTAATCACAGTAGAAACAATCCTGCTCTGTCCCTAACTGCAATGTTTCATCTGTAGTCACACAAACAACGAGAATTCGGTTTTTTTAGAGATTAAGCATGATTATTAAAAACACCTTGATGAACTGGAAGGTTCTTTCTCTGATTACAGAGCCCTCCTCTTTCTTTAGCTCACTGCACAGTTCCCAGCACCTGAGGACTTTCAATTAATCACTGAAGTCCCTGCAAAACTGAAATGCTCCATTTATTCCGAATAGCCTGGGCCTTCAGAAATTTAGCCAAACTTTTTTTTTCCATTTCCAGAGCCCGGATGCTTTTAGCAGCTTGACAGTATTACTTTGGTACAGAAGACTTCATAAGAACCTCAATTCATTTCTAACTGCTGCTTCCAGAATCTCAGACTGGTTTGGGTTGGAAGGGACCATAAGCTCATCCAGGTCCACCTCCTTCCACTATCCCAGGTTGCTCCAAGCCCCGTCCAACCTGGCCTGGAACACTTCCAAGGATGAGGCAGCCACAATTTGAGACCTCATGTTAAGGCTGCCTCTCTTAGATCTTGGCTTGAAAAGGATTTATCACCTACATATGAGAGAACAAATTTACAACAAACCCACTCTAAAAAACTATTTCAGTTCCTAGCACTTAAAACTCTGAAAGTTAGAAAATTCCTTGCTATCCATTTTTCAAACCACGTGGCTGCACTTGGTCACCACCAGGATCTCCAGGATGCAAGAGCCAAGCAGGCACTGATGCTGCCAAGAGTTCAATTGACAAGAAGCTGATGAGCATCAGGAAAATCCTACAACCCCATATCTCATATTTTTATAAAAGCTGACACTGGATCATATGAGTTGCAATTCCAAATACAGTAAATACTACCAGCACGTATTTATATTTACCAAGAGCCCATTTTTTTCTCTTGTGTTATTAACGTTACACAATTAACACGTTGTTTTGACTGGTACCAAGCTCAGATGAGTTCATATTGGGCAGAAGTTAATTAGTGCTTAATTCCAAAAGCAGAAAATGGAACAGTTTGGGGGTGGGATTTATGTCGGGTGGTTTTTTGTTGCTGTTGCTGCCACTATATTGGGGTTTTTTAAGAGGTCTCCACATTTTTGTCTTCACAAAGGGAGTGCTTGAAGCAAAGCCATGAATTGTGTGTATTATCAGCTCCCTCAGCAGACAAGGAGCACTGCTCATTATCACCACCTTTGCATTCGCTTGTACCTGTTGCTCCTGGGATAACAACAATATGCCTGAGGCTTACAACACATCTGAACTCCCACAAAAAGGCATTTCTTAATGTGGATACTCCCCTAAAGGAAAAAAATTGAACTTAAGATCCTTAAAAGCACAGGCATCAATTTTTGTGTTATACATACAAAGTTTATTCATCATTAATGACAAACTTTCTGTCACATGACATCTTCATTTTTATCCCCTCATTTAACATTCAGACACATCTTCAGACATTACCTGAGTCTAAACTATCGCCACTATATTTTCAGCTGTTCTCCATATAAAACGTTGCTGAAAAGAAGCTCAAGCTAACATCACTGCAGGATTGTCTCTGGATGGGGCGCTCAGTGCCCCGGTCTGCTTGACGAGGTGGGGACTGGTCAAAGGCTGGACCCGACCATCTTGGAGGCCTTTTCCAACCTTAATGACTCCATGTTCTGAACAGTGAAACCACAGCACTCAAGAGTTCTGCCAGCCAAATGTTTCGTTTTGCTGTTTTTTAACTACCTGAAGACAAAATGTAAGGCTAGTAAAGTGACTCGGAGTTGCTTACAGCACACAAGTAACATCAGGCACTTGAACTCTTCACTGCAAATACTAAGACTCTGCTATGAACAATTATTTAACAATTTAACAATTATTTAACCTGCTAAACCCTCCTAAATCCCCATCCCCCCCTAACAAAAATACATTTCCCAGACTGTGATATATTCCATGTGTTCATTTTGGCTCTACCAGGGGAAGAAGCTGCTACCATTACAGCTGTGCCATGAATCCATACACGTAGATTCCAAGGATTTCTTACAGAATGGGCATCTTAAGCCTGGGGAAGAGAAGGCTCCAGGGAGAACTTAGAGCCCCTGCCAGGGCCTAAAGGAGCTCCAGGAAACCTGGAGAGGGACTGGGGACAAGGGCCTGGAGTGACAGAACAAGGGGGAATGGCTTCCCACTGCCAGAGGGCAGGGATGGATGGGATACTGGGAAGGAATTGTTCCCTGGGAGGGTGGGGAGGCCCTGGCACAGGGTGCCCAGAGAAGCTGTGGCTGCTCCTGGATCCCTGGCAGTGTCCAAGGCCAGGATAGATGGAGCTTGGAGCAGCCTGGGATAGTGGAAGGTGTCCCTGTCCAGGGCAGGGGGTGGAATGAGATGACGTTCAAAGGCCCCTTCTATCTCAAACCAGTCTAGGATTGTGCAACAATTCCAAAAATGCCTTCACCTGAACCACTCCAGTAACACTCAACTTACATTTCCAAAACTCGGCCTGATGAGAAACAGCCAATTTTCAATCTTCTCCATAACAGACTATGGTTAAGCACTGGAAAACCGACTTCATCAGCTACAGAATTAAGGCTAGCAAGATTTTGGGTAGTCTAAAAGTGTGAGTATAACAAGACACCCCTAAGCAGGGTTCAAAAAAAAGTAAACAGCTTTGAGAAGTGGGGGATTTACTATGTAAACTTCCTATTCTTTCTCACTCAGCAAAAAAAAAAAATTCTATGAATAAGCAGTTCTTTTCAAACACTTCAGAAATAGTGTATCTTTTCCTTTTACCAAGCATTATCACAAAAAATGCCTTCAGGGGGCTTCTATAGAAGTTTTCAATGCGAGGAGGAAAAATCAAATGTCAGTGAAGCTTCCTTTGCCAGGGGGTAAGGAAAGCCAAGGGAAGCACATCAACGAGGATTATAGGACCCACAGACTGACAGGAGTTCAGGTCTCCATGACTCTCTCAAACTGAAAGCATCATGTTTTGAAGCCTGTTACATTCAGCACTCATTTTGTTGCATCTGCTTGCGTTGCATTTTCTGTACACACGAGTCATGCTGCGCTGCTACTCAGGTTTTTGCTAAACCCTCACAGTATCTTCTTTGCAATAAGAATCCTAACAGCAGCAGGCAGTGAAGCTCTGCCTTACCAGTGCATTCATTCCAGACACCAGCAGAAGCAGCATCCTGGGCAAGCCATTCAGTTTCGGATCCCTAAAAATCACCTACTGGTGCAGAGCTCACAAACACGAGAAGAAAACACTAAGTAAGTCTGCAGCAGGAGATTTGGTGTCTCAGTAGGAAGATAAGGAATCCATCTGACTTATCTCCATCGTGCTCTCACCGAAGCAGCCTCACAGAAATAGAGCAGGTCATGAATTTTCTGTAAGAATTGTAGAAGCCCATCAAATATTAAAAAGCACTGCAGATGTCTGCAGTCCTTTCTAAAAGCTTTTTTCAGATGAGCAAAGAGGACACATTAATTAATTAAATTAACTGTTTCCAAACATTCCACTTGTACAGATCATTACCTTTCTTCAGATGTTTTTAACAGAAAATTAGTCTGTTCCTCCAGGGTTTTCATTCCAGAGTTTCTCCCTAACTGTAACAATGTTTGTTTACGCAGGCTTTCAGAAGACTTCACAGAACCTTACTGCTTTTTGCACAGCCTAAAGCAATAGTTACATCTCACTGATTTGCAGAAAGCCTCTAACATCAGCCACATCTCCAGGTTATCACTTGCACAAGCAAAAACCTTAATATGAAATTACCTGCACTGCAAAAAGAGCCTCTTGAAAATTATCAGGAATGCATATGAATCACTCCAGCTTATTGAATTACTGCATCTACCCCACAATACACTTAATGGGGTTTCTTAAATTAAATTTCTCTCCACCAAACACATCTCCCTGTCACATGACACGAGCTGAATACCTACAGAGAGGACTGAATTTCCATCAGATCCAGCTGCAAGATACCTGCCTGAATAATTCTGACAAGATCAACTTGTTTGTGTTCCAAGCAATCCTTCATTAGCGCATTACTCAAAAATCAGTCATAAGATGCCTGTTTCTAAATAGGAAACCAGCTGAAAGACATTATTCCAGAACAGAAACTGGGCCGAAAGAAGCTGAAAAACATCATACCTATATTCGAAATGCCATCTTCTTCCAGTTCCTTTGCAGCAAATAACATCCTTTCCAAAAAAGCAATGTGCAGAAATCAGCCTGTGCACTGTTCATATGCACCTATGCTGATTCAAACACATCATCAAGGCTTCGGTCAGGGAAGAACGGAGCTCTTTGAGGTGCCAACTTCAGCCACCCAGAGCTACGCAGCTCCTTTCACATTATTGCAGGCAATCATTTCCTCCTCTTACATAAGAGGCAGAACTCCCAGGTGCCCCCATTTCCAGCACGCTGCTGGCAGTGCAGGAAGAGGCTGCAGTTGCCCCGTGCCCATGCTGGGCTCTCCCATGCGCTGACCTAAGAGGCAGCAGATCAACACTTTGGGATCACTGCTCCTCAGGGGTTCTAAAAATAGAACACCAGCTGCTATCAGAGTCCATGTGCTGATACCCAGCACCACTGACCAAGTGCCACCTCCGAGACCTCCTATTTTCTTAATGCCACAGCCAGACAAACTTATATTGCACTCTGTATCTGACAGCGAAAGGCTGCCCGATCTCAATTTCATTCTTCGCCTGATAACCAGGGTAAAAAAACCAAGCAAACCTTTTTTCTAGCATAACCTTGCGTGCCAGCTGTGGCTACTTCAGGCTTTAGAAGCAAGGAGGCTATTTCAGGCTTTGAGAAGCAGCTACCAAGAGGAGACCTCACTGAGATTTTCCCAGCACCAGTGCAGAAGACCATTCTCGGTGCACAGACCTCACACATAACTGGCATTGACAATCAGCACTGACACTCTAGGATCCAACAACATGAATTTATTATGAATTGAATCAGCTTTCAATTAATCAGATTAGCACCCCAGCTGTGAATACATACTCTTCAGAACCTTATTCTTGGACTGTGACCTCCTGTTATCTCACACTATCATAGAAATTTAATCTGTCAAACAATCCAGTACAAAGTCCATGCAATTACATCCGCTTAAGTACAAATCCACGCTTGGCAGTAAGCCCTCAACAGATACATCTTGTTCATATGTCAGTCGAGTTTCATTCAAGTAATTACAGCCTCTTTCTTTCAGGAAACAGCTACTGATATTTGCAAAGTCTCAAATTTCCAAAGCACTGAAGGGCAAGCCAAGCCTGCGACTTCCAGTTTTAGGAACAGCAAACTGAAGTAGGGGCATGAAGTCGGGATCACTGAGGCTTGCTATGGATCAGCCAGTCTATACTAACTGCAACTGGGATAGTTCATTAACATTCACCACTAATTGGTCTGGCTATAAAATGCAGATCTAGCTAAGTCTTGTCATGATTCACAAGTTTCTCCACTTGTACCACCTGTACTTTGTCTTTCCTTGACAGAGAGAACTCGATCACAACTTCCATCTTTCTGGCTTTAACCAATGCACACCTCAGATGTTTCAAAGTGGAACAGAGGGGATCAGAAACACGAACTGCAACATACCGGAGAGGCACAATATAACCTAAAGCAGAAATCATATTCTCTTATTTCTTACAAAAATCCATTGTGTAGGTCCTTTCTTTTATTCCCTTCTCCCTCTATTATCCGAATGATGCTCATGCAAATTTCGGCTCAATTTTAAAGTGCACGTCTACCTTAAGAACTAGTTCTGTAATACACAGCAAGAAAGTAAAATTGGACCTCAGTTATTTATAACAGCCCATAGGCTGTAAGATATGTACCTGTTTCAGTCAGAAAAATGAATACAAAGATCCCACAGAACTTTGCCTTCTGCCTATTCACTCCTCAGATTACAAATGCCCCACAGATTCTTTTCAATGTAACCAACGTTATTCAATAGCACTCTACGTTTGATTGCAATCTCCATTTAGAGTATTTTTTAAAAATATACAAGCCAACAAATACTCTCATTACCCTCCATCCTTTGTACAAAACACCTATAATAGCTTTAGATTTGTTAAATTAAATTAGATGAAATTTAATACACCAACTTACAGAGGAAAATGAGTTCAGTTAGTTCTTCGGTCTTGTTCCTCTATTCAGTTTCTACTTATCCAGGTGATAATGGTTCAAGTCTGGCTTTTTAGTCTCTGTAGTGTAAGAGCCATGTCAGGAGGTTTATTGACTCAGAGCTAACACTTATTTCTAGCTGAAAACGTGTTCAAAATGCTGTCTTCTCACTTTACTCTTCAATTATCACCATTTGGTTAATTTTGAACCCTTTAGCAAAGTGTTACATCATGAGAGTGTTGCTTAATGTCTTTAAAGCAGTCATGATCAACTACCGAAGATTTTATGCAGTTTTATAATTACCTGTAATTATCTAGGTCTAAACACTCCATGCATTTTTTTCAGTTTACTTCAGTAAACCACTTGTAAACATTTCCAAGCAGGAGGTAGTGATTTCCTCTGGCAGTAGTTATGAGTTATCAGTTAAGGAAGTTGATTCCTGCTTGCTGGAATTATTTTATAGCTGATCGTTAGAACATTACGGCATTAGCCAACCCAACGGAATTAAGTCCACATCATTCTTTAAAAGGCTTTCCCGTTATTATAATCTGATAAATGTAATTCAGCTATCACTCAGCATTGTTTATTCACTGCTTTGGCTGTTTGCTGGCAGCAGAGGGTTGGTTTAAGCTACAGGAAAACACCTGCAGGGCTAATCCTTGAGCAACAACTTCAGCTCTTGCACACACTCCCATCCTTACAGCAAAGCTTTCTTTTCTCTTTTCCACACACAAGACATGACAAACAATTTATGATGGAATGGTTTGAGTTGAAAGGGACAATAAAGTCCACCTCATTCCACCCCCTGCCATGGGCAGGGACACCTTCCACTAGCCCAGGGTGCTCCAAGCCCTGTCCAACCTGGCCTTGGGCACTTCCAGGGATCCAGGGGCAGCCACAGCTTCTCTGGGCACCCTGTGCCAGGGCCTGCCCACCCTCACAGGGAACAATTTTGGACTGGCTATTTCAAGTTTTAAATTATCTTGCTTCTGCACACCAGCTGTGCTCCTGCTACTCAACACACAGTTCCAGAGCACGGGCAGCTGCACTTGGCTGCTTTAGCCCCAAAGGTCAGCCGGAATTAAACCACGGGTTTGTTTGGAGATGTGCTTTCCAAGTGCATTTGTAGCCACCACATCCAACCCTCACTTCCCACAGATGCCTTGGATGTGAGGCAAACCACAAAACGCGCAGCCATGAACTGAGCAGCTTTTCCTCAAAATACTGCAGGCTTTCAGAGTGACCTACATGGGCAAAAATGAGTCCCAAAAATGAGCAGCAAGTCTTGGGCAAACGGTCAGCACAATCCATTCTGTGCATTTATCTTTTTATTACAAAGCTCCAATCTGACCTTTTCAAAGCTTCTGATACTCTACTTAATAGGAGTGGCAAAAAGCTATCTCCCTGTGTGTTATTCCTAAACGGTATGATTTAGCTTTACATTTTACATACATTTGTTTTGTATCTATGCATACTATAGATCCTTTTCTCACCATCCTGGCTTACGCTTCACATCAATATTTCAACAGTTTTCATCCATCAGTCATTGTTATGCTAAAACCTAGGTGTTAGCAGAGCTCTATTCTTGAGGTTGTCTGCCAGAGCATGCCTCACTCAAAGCAGCCTGTCAAAGAAATTCACCCCCAACATGAACAAAGAGATATTGAAAAAGTAGTTGATGTCATTTTATTTTTTTTAATATGAGAACAAGTCAGTGAGACAGATCTAGATTATTACAAAACATAATAAATAATGCTATTTCCAAAGCCTACTGAAATTCAAAATTTAGGAATTTGCCAGAAAAACTGTTTTGAAATTAATTAAATTATTTCATTTATTTAATTGGTCCATATTACATTTGGCACAGCCAACTCACAGCCTATGCCCCATAATCCTTACCTTATACAGGGGAATTCCTCTGTAACAGAATTCATTTATGGAGAAGATACGGGATTAATTTCATGGCATCTTTATTTTGGAATGACAAATTCACCAATTAAAAAAAAAAAAGAGAGACATGAAAGGGACAAGAATTCAAGCAAAGCCTGAATTTAACCCAGTTGTTTAATTTAAGGTAAGTTGAGGTTGAACTGAAGTCACCCCTCACTGGAATCTACTCTAAAGAGCAGCAATTCCTATTTGTTGAAGATGTTTTTTGCATTTTCTCCTCAGCCATCAACCAACTCATGCGAATCATCACCTTTTCCATTAGCATAGAGCTAGAGAATGCTCTGAGAACATCTGCCTTCAATAATTTATCTCTCCCACTAATAAACTCCTGAGCCAGTGGCTGCAGATGCCACTCACTTTTCCCCTTCCACACAAACCCTAATTACTTTTCTGAGTGTGTTTATTAGCTTGGACAGCCGCCCACCTCCCTCTTCAGTTCTCTGCTTATCATCTGCCTTTCCATGCAAATAAACACTCACAAAAGCCTGAACCCTCCTGAAGATCTTGTGGAGAACCACAGCCCATCTCCACCACCAGCTGTTAGTGCAAAGGAGGCATCTTACAGGGATACTCCTTAGAAGGTTCTTCCAAGAAGAAGAGGGTAATCATTAAGGCAGTGGCACTCAGTTATTTAAGACTTACACTTTTTCCTTTCCTGCCTGGGATTCTCCCTGTTCCATCACATGGGCAGCAAGCCGGGGTCCCTTCACATGTTTTCATTTCAGCCACTGCCTGAATTTCAGATCAAAAATCAAACACAGCTGATCTGTAAACCAATAAGCAAAGTTATTTTTCAAGCAACTGTCTTCAACATCACCAACTCAATACGTGTAACAAAGCAAAAGGTAAAAAGCTTTTATAGCTAAGTCTTAAAGCAAGCACAGAAATCAAATTCTTACTTTACCTTTTAACATGCTGGTGTACTCTTTTTTCAATTATAAGCATAAGCTGAAAACACTAATTCAGAGTTGAGTATCAGTCCCTTGGCTTGTTTCTTATATTGCATTTACCACTGTTTAAAAAGAAGCATCTGAGATCCTTCCACAGCAATTGTCACTGCTCCTAGGCAAAGGTTTAGTAATTATTAGCATGATTCTGTCATTTCTGAAAAAAATCAACCAAACAAATAAACCCAGCCAAGCTCCAATTAGTTACAGTAGTACAGGACTCTCCTGGTGAATTTCTGTATTTCACTTCAGTTGCTCAAAGTCAATATAAATTCTTTTCACTGCACAGTTACTAGGCCAAAGTCAAAATGCTTTTCTCCCAGTTCAGCCGCAATAGACTGATCCTCATCTCTTTCCCAGAAATCTAATTAAGTCCTTCTCATAACTGCCCAGAGAATGCAATAAGATCCAATTTCTTTGCAATATTTATTATTGCAGTTATCATCTTGCAACAGTTACAGCCAAGTAAGCATCTGACCGAGTCCTAAAAAGTACCATTGTTTTGCTTAAAACCTTCTCCAAGTGCCTCAGTCACAATCGATCTGAGACATGACTCAAGAGCGAAGGAATTTTGCAGATCCACAAAATCTGGTGAAATAAAAATTAGCTCTGAGTAGCAGCCAGCAGCCAAGGAAAATCGATTGGTGCCCCTGATCAGCACGCAGATCACAGCTCTGCTTTCTGAACCAACTGAAGGTGTCCAACTCGGTTGTGGCCTGATACGACAAGGACTGGGGACTTCTGCAGTGTCACGGCTCAGCCAGAAAATAAACAACTCTTACTGTTCAAATGCTCTGCCCTGTCCACCTGGCTAAGCTCACAAACAAACCAAACCGAGCCACACTTCCAGTGCCAAAGGAAATATTTCCACCAGAAAACACTTCCTGTTGACAAACACGCATCAGCCCTGCTCGCATGCTACGTATTTCTAGGAAATTAAATAGTATTTTGCAGATTTGTTTGTAAAGATAATCACCGCAAGCAATTACAGGATCAAGCCCTTGATCAGATTTAAGCGTTCAGTACACGCTGTCTGTCTATTTACAAACACCTGGTGATAATCCCATGCTGTCCTAGACAGCGAGGAATAAAAACCAGTTCTGAACAGTGAGTGTTTCTTTCTGGGTAACTTGAGGAAAAAGTTACCTTAAATTATACGACAAATAATCAATGTTATCAAAGGCCATGGGCCCAGCTGCAGCCCTGGCTCTGAGGAGCAGCACCCAGCCCTCTCCTCACCCAGATCACATTTAAACCAGGAGAAACATTGCCACTTCAGCTCCGGCCATTAGGAAAAGGATGTCATTTCCAAAGCTTTTATTCCTCTCAGTCTAGGACAACGAGGGATTATCACCAGGTGTTTGTAAACACTGCCCCCGCAAAGCTGTGAAGTTCTGCAACTGCACTAACACAGGCAATGGTTATTTCAGCCAGATTTCACACTAACAGTGCCAGAACCCAAACACAAATTATTCAAAATTATTCTCAGACATAAACCAGTAGCGACCTGCTATATAATTCTTCACTCCGGTTCATGACAAATGAAGGCCCTAATTCTTTTAGGCAAACAGTGAATTATTGCAAACTGAAATAAGCTTTCAGAGAAGGAGTTCAGCTTCCAGGACGTATGCACTTGTTAGATTAATTCCCACTACATTTTCATCTGGATGCCAACACAGAGGTCACTTCCAACATGCTGACCCTTGTCCCACAGGATTAGGACTTGCATTTAATACACATTCATGCACAGCTACACTGCCTGAAGTTTGCACAGCCTGGGCAATTACTTGAAACTGAACAGAAACCTGAGGGCGAGTCAGTCGAGAACTCCTGAGCCTAAACCATGATGGAATTCAACACAAAACTTCTGCATACCAGCATGGTTTTTTATCTTCCAGGGAGTGAAAAGTCCCTTTATTTTCAGTTTTATTAAGTATGTAGCTACTACTGGCATTTCAAGAACACACGATCTAAAATTAGCAGAAGCTGCCAGCAGCATGCATTTTAAAAAGGCCAACACTCCTAGCAGTAAGTCAGAATGTGTTTTCATTAAACCTCACGTAGAAATTAAGATCCAAGTCATCTGGAAGGTGCTTGAATTTAACAGGTGTGAGCATTTTTTACTGAACTGCTGAGGAGTGATACTGGTATCTAACAATGCTCATCAGTAAAGATTCACACTGACTGACAAAGTTACTTCTTCAGTGAGATCTCCCTGACACTGTCAAAGCTGAAGATGTGGTGTTTTACGCACACCTCCAAGCCATTTTTCCATCCCCGGGCAAAAAATACCAATACAAGGTAGAAAATCTGAATGAACAACTTGAAATCTGTTTTTAAACCAGAGTGGTCCTCACAAAAAAAGTTATACAGCTTAACTAATAGCTACCTGGAAGAAATTCAGTAACATTATATCAACAGATTTGTCTCAGATGTCCCCCACTTCCCAAAGGACAGAAATTTTGTAAGAGAAAACTTCCTTCTGTTTGCGTACTCTGAATATTCAACAGTATCACATTAGAAATCACATTGCCTTGGATTTGGCAACACTGTTCAAAATTTGCAACTCTTCCATCACTGCAACATTTCTCTGCAAGTTTAGGTTTTAGAATTTGAGAGTATCAACATGAGAACCACAGGTTTTAGGAAGGCTGCAGCCAGAACAAGCAGATGGAAAGAAACTTCACAGAAATGCAGCACAGTATTCGTAGCAGACCTATCACAGTTAGTGATACCATTTATCTCCACTGAGCACTTCTACAATTAAAAAAAAAAAATTCTCAACACATGATCTGAACCCTAAATATTTAGAAAAAAAGGTAAACTAAACTTCCAGCACTCCTAGCTTTACTGCAAGAACAACAGTAAAGAAAACTCACCGATTTATCCTGAAATCCTGTGAACTGTGTATTTTGCTCACAAGCACCCAGTGACTCAAGTTCCTAACCCCTGGTATCATATCTTAAAAATAAAAGGTGAAAATTACATGGGTGATTGTTCAGCAATGCTGAGACTCTTTCACTAAAGCTTTGTAGCTTGTGATGCAAATTTAACTTGTACTACAAACCCGAAAACATAAACCCTGTGTTTTTCACTGAAATACAAGCTCACATTTCTGAAAAGCTGAAGATGTATGTTTCGAGCAGAGTTACCGCTCTAACTGGGCTGTATCTGCAGTCATCCCTTATCAGACTACTCAAACACCTCAGTATCAGGTTAGCTAGGGAAAAGGAAGTACTAGGACAACATGAGAAGGCTGATCTACGCTGGCCTGTTAGCTCATTTTTTCATTCAGTGAAATTTCCTGATAAATGTTTCCATGGAAAGTTTACGTTGGCAGAATGCTCATCTCTACAGCACTCCGTGGCTTTCCAGACTCACTGACAGCCGGCATCAGCTACAGAGCCCTCTGGTTTTGTACTGCACACAGACGGGGAAGAGGGAATGAGCGAAAGGAGACCCAGCCAAATGTACTCGGGACTCAAGCACTCATGAACTCGGGGATAAATAATCACATTCCACAAAATGCAGATTACCCATCGCAAAGCGTAATTGCGTGTTTTGGCCAACAGTTGCTCCTCTGAGTGCTGCAATTATCTCAACCTTAAGGGATTACCACAGTCGCCCATTAATTACAAAATTACTTAGGTTATACCACACAAAGTAGCCAACACCGAGCAGCGTTAGCATAAAACAACAACTTGACTTCAGGAACGTGCTGCTGATTTCACTCAAGCCTAGGACACAGTGCAGATTTTCCAAGTTATAGAAACCCTTTGTTCTCCCCTACAGTGGGTGTTGAGATTATAACAAACTGTGTCTTTCACTCACAAGTCTCTAACAGATAACCTGACCATCCTCCAAAAAGGAACAACGCTGGATAGTCAAGGTCAATCAAAAGTTTAGAATGAAGACTAGATTTCCTTTCCTTAATATGGTTTGAGTTGAAAGGACCTTTTCTCCCAGAAAAACAGGTTCAAGTTTGTTAGGGCCTGGAAGTTATTTTACAGCCTACTGAGCCGTTCAGCAGCAAGAGCTCTGTGCACCATCCTACCCTGCGTCTGCTCCTCGAGGAAAAGGAAGTTTAGGTGTAAGACAGCACTTCACTGAACAGAGCCAAGAGCCCTCCAACACCTATCAGCTTTGCAACAGCAAATTAAATATCACAGGCTCACCCACTCTTAAACTACGCTCTCAGAAGACCGTGAAGATCTACATCCGTTTTTAGCAAGTTTATATTCTGCTGCTCAACTTTACCACAAGTCTTTCACGTTTCTAGTATTATTTTCAGCTAAATCCAACCTGGGAATCAAGCAGCACATCACCTCATTTTGAATTCAGGTTGAACGGAGGCTGTAGTAATTCTAAGGCACAAAGGAGCAGAGTAATATAATCCTCAGGTTACAGACTTTGCTTACCTGACTAGCTTAAAGAGGCTTTACTCTGTGGGGGTTTAAAAAGAATTAAAATAAAAGCTTAATTTTCCCCCCCCCAAATCACTCTCAGCATCTTTATTTATTATTAATCAGGTCTCATCTGCTCAATACATCATTTCCATAAGATTAGCAATCAGCCACATGTTACGAGAGGACAACAAATCCTGTGTCCTTTTCTCAACATAAAGCTTCCACCTCCTCAAGAGTAAACAAAGAGCAGAAGCTAAAACAGTTTGTTGTCTTTCATGCAAGTCAGCCCCTGGATGAAAAACTCCATGTTACAGAAAACAATCTCAGTTATTTCCATCTTATATCACAATTTGTCATTAGCAAGGGCCTTGATCTATTCCTTCTTATGAGTACTGCCCTGTCACCTCTCACTTGAATGCAACATAAATACAACTACCTTGATTTACTGTTCTTTTCAGGGAATTAATACACCGGGTTTTGTTTTAACCAGGTAAAAGATATTTCAACCAGGTAAAATTCATACATTTCCTGACAAGTGGATGGAAGGTGCAAATTAAACAAGTGCCAAGCAGTTAAAAATATTTGCTTTTCTATCAGCTGCTCATTATTACGTAGCACATATGAATGCCTAAATACAGAAATTACTCTGAAAGTTGGCAATCACAGACACCAGAAGCAGATCCAGCAAATCCCTTCACAACATCCAAGCAGATGAAAGTCATCATCTAGAAGCCTTCAAAATTCTCTCAAGTTATGTCATTTTAGTTCCTATCTCAAAGTCTCCCAGAACAGCTGCTTGTCCTTGAGTATTACAAGAATTTGGCTTCTTTTTACTTCCAAAAGCCAACAGCCTGCAACCACTCAAGAAGTTTGGGAGAGTAAAAGCAATGTACACTGAAGCTGCTGCATTCCAGCCGTCACCTATGTTTCAATGGCCCGTTTGTCCTGCTTGGAGGCAAACACCAAGCAAAAAATGCTTCTTGCAAGTAAGGAAACCACTCGCTATCCCATACCTCAAGGGTATATAGCTATCTTGACCATTAAAATCCATTTTTACAGCTCCATAGGAATTACTTACAGGCTATTATGGCTAGAAAACAAATCCCACACTCTCTCCCCAAGTGATGATTTTCCATGTCACATCCCTCATCAGCATCAGAGCTCCTGCTTGTCCACGTTCCCAAGGAGATCAAACCTAATATTCTTCTCTCATACACAGCTCCCGGGTTTTCAAAGTCCATTTGTTTTCACTCAGGTTTTTTGGGTTGCAGACAGGCACATCTGGATGTAAATTTTTAGCAACTGATTCAAGCTCCAGGACCAGAAGCAACCACAGGGGCTTTCAGTTCCCTCTGGTCGATGTGGAATTGCTCCTGCAGTAGCTTGGCCACAGCATCCAAAACACAAAACACACCACGGATGCCAATAGATGAGCTACTGTCACTATTACAGAGGCAACATTTTCAAGATGCTTACTGTACCATCTCCTAAGACTCAGGTTTTATGTTCTGCTTTAAAAACTGGACTAAAATTAAACTTGTCTAATTTTTTTCCTTTTTGAGTCTCTATGGGATGGTAACACAATAATAATTTGGGAATACAATATTTGGAGGACAGTTCATAATCAATATTATCCTTGATTTGCCATCACTGCTGCTTCTCTAGAGCTTTATGGAAATTTAACCAGGTATCTTCAAGTTCAAGCCCACTGCACTCATACCTGGTTTTAGTTTTTAACACTTTAACAAGTAAGAAGTGCCTGTTATGCCCACAGATAACAGTTTCCCTCTCTCCAGATGTGATCCTCACAGCAGACCCATCACGCAGCCCAAGGACCCGAGAGTGATTAGCAGAGACCAACCCAAACAGACAAAGAGTCACAGGGTAATAGAGGGTTTTTCTGGCACCCTGTAGTGTTCTCCACACCCTATTCCCAGGGAAACCTGGATCTTAATCACTATCCAGGGAATATATTACCCTGAGGACAATAAATGTCCTGCCTCTGCTGACATACCTCGCTAGGAACAGCCTTTTTATTGATGTCCTCAAGTCCACAGAGGCAAATGAGACAGATGCTGAGACAACAGACACAGTTCGTATTGAAGAAGAACACCGATTTTAAAAACTGTGTTCATCCTTGTTTGTAGCAGGCTGTTGTTCTGGATTGGTTTTTTTAATCACGGCCTCAATGATCTTGTTTGAAAAAGATCTAATCCCGTTCGTAATTAGATGTATTTATCCATATTTCATTTCCCTAATGTGGCATCACTCATCAGCTTTTACCAAATATCACCACTTACCTAGTAGGCAATATTTCCACCCGCTGAGTAGAGAAACAGTATGAGAACTACACAAAACCAGCTGCAGAATGTCAGACAAGGAAGAGAAATGTCTCCACGTTGCATGGTAACACAGGTTCCTCTGACAGCACCTTTCACTGGAATTCAGGAATACCAGACAACTTCTAAAACACTCCAGTGTTGCTTTCTTCCAAGATGACGGTGTTTGTATTCAAGCTTCTAGCAGGTAGCTGGTTCAACCTGAGTACATCACCTTATTTACATATTAATTGAAAAAAATAATCATCTGAAACACCACCAGTAGCTACCTGGGTCCCTACAAATTCTGACAAAATTCATTTTCCCCATTTATCAACCGAGTTTCTAAAAAGCTATTGGCCTAGTTAGCAAATCAAGGGATATAAATGTGAGCTTTAATTTTAATAAAATGTCATTACCTAACAACAAGTAATCCCTAAAGGGACATATTTGCACTTTTTAGGTCACCGAGGTATTTTGCCTCTTGCTGTTGACAGGCTATATTCAAATCACAGCCGAACACCTGTATTTAAATGCTCTTTGCTTCCAAATTAACTAATTTCTTTCAGCTGTCTGTGTCTCATTTCAGTGCTTGCTGTGAGAGCAAGCCAGTCAGGCTCAAATTAGAAAACCTGATATGATTAAAGTGTCTAAATCACCTTGAAATATTAAGTTTGAGATAGATTAATGTTCATTTTGTCAAACACCCACTTTAATCCAATATGTTACAGAAGCAAAGCAATCCTCCCCATTCACACTGAGAGCAGCCTGTATAATTCTCAGTACTCAAGAATCAGCTCCCTCCTGAAACAGCTCTTGCCTTATTTAAGGAAAGGTAAAAGTCATCTCTTTAGACTATTGCATTCCATAATCCAACATTAGGCTTTTCCCTATCAGCCTAGAAATACAAAAGCTCTCTGGCTTGTATTAAACTTCATTGCTTTGCACAATAAAATACTCAAAGCATATATCCTCTATCAGAACCACAGCCAAAACGCCTTCATTATCCCACCACCGCACGAATATCCCTATTTTATTTTCCTTGTTTTGCCAGCGCAGTTTCTGCTGCACTGACATCACCGCCAATTCAGACGGCACACCGTGTTTTGCCTACAACTGCGCAGACAACTATCATACATATTCCACCTTCGCCACACAGGTAACAACAACGTCAAAATTATTACCATATAGATGACGGTAATTTTCCACCTTAAGGGGCGTGGGGGGTAAAGCATGCTCTGGAATATTTTTTCAGCTGTCGTTTAAATCCCACAAAGAACAACAATGAGACTACATGAAAGCCACTGAATTCCCCCTTTAACATTACAGTGACTAAAATGGACCGGCACTTGAATTTGGCATTTAAAGCAAAACAGGGGCCCCCAATTGTTTATGTTTGTCTGCAGACCAGTTCTAAAAACACATCTAATGCTCCATCTTAAAAGCATTTGTCAGATAATTTGGAAAGGATTAGCAAGTGAGCAATTAGTACATGCAGTTCGCATCAACTATCACGCCAATTAGCATCATAAATCAAACCAGCAATCCTCTGACTGAATCCTATTATGCGGGAAGCAAGATGTTCCAGTAAGCAAAATATTCTCAGAGAAGTAATGTTTTTCTGGAAGTCACGTAGGGCTCCTGGCCTCAGCTAGAATACTACTTTTAACAGGTATTAAGCAGCTATCAAGGCAGGTGTCTGCTGTAAATATCGATCACCTGGCACCAAGATACCAACACACATCCCTCCCTCCGGCTCAGAGGTCACACATCCGGGTACTCAGCCCAGCTTTCGCCTCCAGCAAGTTGTGCCCCATCCTTCTTAAATTTCTTTTTCAAGGTAAGTCAACAGCCAGATCCTTCCATCCATAAACTCATGTATTGTTGTACATCCAGATGCTATTAAATGCCACAGCCTCATAGCGGTGAGGCATTTTTGAAGCTTAATTAATGCAGGTTAAAATTAGACTCTTATTTTGCATGAGAAAAATAATGAAATGGGACTAAATGGATGAGTTGCCTCAGGGCGTAGGAATCGTTTTCCTCAGCTTGTTTCTGCTCCTCCCTGCTTTCATTTACTCAGCTCCAAGGGTGGAACTACAGATTGCCATTCAAGTAGCAGAATTGCCATAGGAAAGTGATAAACCACTACAGCATGGTCCCACCTGCACTCGGGCTGCAGCTATGGATTTCTGTTGTATTCAGAACATACCAGTAGAATTCTTACAGTTTCATCATCCATCATTCATGTCAGCACCCTGTGCAGGGGCTCAGAAGCTAGCCCAGGGACCCACAGAGATCTTTCAACCCCGAGCCTGAACAGCAATCCAAAACTAATTTTATCAAGGAAAACCATTACTCGGCTTTATTCATAGTAAAAAGAAAATAATCCTATTAATTCCTTAGCATGCACTGAAAATACGAACAAAGCTTTACTACAAAAGCACTTTTAAACTCTGCTACATCATTGATTTTATGTTCATGACAGCAATGGAACATTATTTTCCTTCATTGTCATTATTTATTAGCTTTGATAGTTGACAATTGTACCCTTGGCAGTACAACCAGTAACATCTTCTGGCCAGAAACAGAGATGGTGCAATTCATAACAAAGTGATTTTTATTATCAGAATCCTCACAATCAAATATCCACGTCTGTTAAGACTTTCCAAGCTATCATTCTAGTTTTAGTGCTAAAAAGTGATGCAAATCAGAGATACAGAGCCCATCTTTCTCTCTCTCCATACCTGCTTCACAACCTGCCTCCCACAGCAGCTACAGCAGCAGATATTAAGCTGTATGTCACTTCAGTGATAGCAAGCTCCTATCTCTCACTTTTGATTATTTCTTATCAGGCCAAATTTGTCATGTCATGCCACCTCACCTAAATATAAACACCTACCAGGGCTATCCATGAGCTGTACAATGGCTGTAACAGTTTAATATGACCTAATATTAGTTAATATCTTATCTTTCTACATCAGGAAGAACTCAGTCACTGAAGCCTAACACCTACCATGACACAAAGTTTACAAAAGAAAAGACATCAATATTCAAACCTAAGAATCCAAAGGCAGCTCAATTACCCCTTCTTACTACTCCAGCATTACTAAAATGAATGAAAGAAGTTTCCAAGAGATCCTTTGCATTCTGCAGTCAGCTCAACTTCTTGAAAGCCACACAGGTAATTTGCCAGGCCAAATCTACAAGAAGTGCCATCGGTTCCTACTGCTGTAAGTTGGCTTTATGGTTTTCTTGGCTGCATTAGTGTGCTACAGCTGCCACAGGAAGGTTGAGGGATGACCTGATTCTTGCCTTTGAGACATGAAAATTACTATCAAGCTTCAAGCCACCTCAAGGAATTTCACTGAATGAGTAATTCTGGCTGTAGCAGTGTAAAAAGCAGGCGGAAGAAGGGCCATTCCATCAATCTGCACCTGCTAACCTAGCTCAAAGCAGCAGATTTACACTGCAAAGCTACTATCGTTTTTATGCTTTGAGAACACTCCTAGATCCTTTCTATAATACATTTACATAGCTCTAAAATGACCCTCCCTAAGTTTCTGAGCAAGCCTACTTAAGATGGTTTCCTGGATCTGGACATGTATTTCAACCTCACATTCATCAAGCCATTCACAGGCTTGGACATTGCAATCTCCTTCCCCACTTCCCTAGCTACAGAGAGTTTTCCTGAGTTTGGCTGGTGTATCTTTGAGGAAATTTACTGCTGGACAAAAACCAGCAGCTATCAAAACACTGTCTGACCTTGCACAGCGAGGTCACCCTCCTGAAGCACAGAATCTCCTGAGCTGGAAGGATCCTGGTCCACAAGGATCATCAAGTCCCAGCCCTGGCCCCGCACAGACACCCCAACAATCCCACCCTGGGCATCCCTGAGAGCGTCGTCCAAATGCTCCTGGAGCTCTGGCAGCCTCGGGGCTGTGCCCATTCCCTGGGGAGCCTGGGCAGTGCCCCACGCCCTCTGGGGGAAGAACTTTTTCCTGATATCCATCCTAAACATCCCCCAACACAGCTTCGTGCTGTTAGAGATGCCATAACAAAGGGTTACACAGATTCTGGGGGAAAATTTAGAAAAAGAAGAAAAACAGGAGAAGTAACATCTCTTCAACGTGTACACTAAAACTTTCAAGTCCAAGATTATTCTAACCAGGCACAAAATTCCTCATTTGTCCACACACTGGCCCATCTCCAAATTCACACGCCAGGCATCTGAGCTGGGATGGTGCCCAAGTGATGCAAAAAGCTCCTGGCACACAAGGCGTTAACTCAGACACACCAGCGTTTGCCAGGTTAAATGGGATCCATTTAACTGATTGCTGTCTGGGCATCCCAGCGCCACGCTTTTAGCATATTTCCTCTGGAGAGCACAGTTGCTGTGATACCTAAAAGACAGGCTTCCTGGCTGCTCTCCTGAGCATGAGAAGCTCAAACAAAGATAATGGATCTCTCACATTCGAACCTGCTGTATCTGTATAACCGAGTACTGATGCTACAAAATCCTGCAACAGCCACTGACTTGCTGTGTCAGTCCTCCTTCTGGTTACGGTACTGAAAAAGACAGTTGCAAATTATAGAGACAGGGGTAAAATTAACAGAAAATTTACTAAAAGGAGTAACAGCTGCAGTTTTAGTTTAATAGAAAATGTAAGCGCGACCAAGTTCAAGTCAAGGTTTTGAGTTAAGTCGTGTTGAGCACTGATTTGGTCTAGGCTATAAACAGTTTCTCAATCCCTTTAAAAATAATGAAAAAAATTTGAAAAATTTAAGCTTCTCACAGACAAACACAAATACAAAGCAATAAAGCTAAAGCTATAGATTCAATTCCAGTGTTCCTCAGAGTCCCTTTGCTTGCCTGTATCTTTTTTCAGTATAAAAGGGAAAATTACCAAAGTAACTGTCTCATCATTAGGTTTACATTCATTATCCAGCTATGTAAACCAGTAAAGCTACAAGTGAGACACTGAAATTACATCTTTTGCAAAGATCAGCCCTGTGGTTTTAGTACTGGCTTCCTGAAGTGGTTAACTGAAGCTTATTTAAGCAGTAAGAAAGAAAAGTGAACGAACAAGTCATTCTCTGGGTTAGAAATGCACCACTATCTTAACACCCTTTCATCTGTACCACTATGCAGGCTCGAAATACATTAGTCAGAATCCTGAAATTGCATTAATGAGGCTGAATGTGCACATACTGATTAAGTAAAACATCTGCTTCCATCCACTAAAAAAAAAAAAAAATTAAATACTTCCAGCGGGCTTTGGAATTGCCAGCTGCCCACAATGGACTCACCACCACCAAGGAAACCTGGCAGCCTCGCAGTTTCCACCTTGGAATTAAAATTTAAAACCAACTTTCTAAGAAATCGTAGATTCCTGGTAGTCAAAACGCATCTAAGTGAGATGTTACCTTATTTCTAACACGGGTCACAAGATTTATGCTGCTTTTATAACCTTAGCACAATTACAACAGAAGCACAAATTAACTGCAAACAACTTCAGATCAAAAACTACTAAGAAGTAGTTGAAAAGTCTTTCCTGACAGACACAGGGAAATCCTAAATTAAAATCACCCTGCTTTTCAGTTTCCATTGGTATAGAAATCACAAAAGTCTACCTCAAAAATCAGCAGCATCTCAACTTGTCCACATCTGGCACTGTCTTTGCTCTATTTCATGGTGTGAGGACAGGTAAGAACACGGAAGAGAAGCTGAGCCACAGTTCTCCCTCAGCACAGGCGACACAAACTGCTTGAAGGCAGTCAAGGACAAAAACTAATGTAACAGAAGACAAATCTCTTTCTCCCACAGACATTAGGATTATCAAAACTACTGAATATACTACTTGCTCTCTCAGAACAGAAAACTTTATCCACCGTAGATTACTAAGCAATCATTTTGGATTTGTTCCACAACTGATGTAAAGCCGTGTGTATGAAGGTCACACAGAAAACTCTTCACGTAAAAACTAACAATTGCAGAAAGGGATGTTTGAAATGCACTGTCAGCAAGAGGTCACACAGTTGAGATACAACTGAGTTCTGAGATTTTTTTGGAGCTTACATTACCTTTTCTTCAAAGATTCGCCAAAAATATCAACACTACCGTTCACCTTGCTCACTGGTAAGGACAAAAGCAATCCCGGTGGTGACGCAGTAGAGAACAGAGTATTCCTGAAGTCCGGGGAGAAGTTGTTCAACTTCCTGGCATTACTCCGAGCCTCCTTCATTAGCCAAAAACAGTGCTGGATTTTTTTAATTTCACTTACAAACATACTGCAGCTTGACAGTTATAAGTCTATCCCTTAAATATTAGCAATTAATGACATACCTCGTATTCCCACCTCAGTTTTCACAGCGTGATCAAATATACAAACCTATTCCTTCATGTGGCAAAGTTAAGACTAAGACCATGGCTACTTCAAGTGCTGGAAAATAAGCACTTTTCCTAATTGGAAAATAAGTCTTGTGAAGACACTTTGCTTGATCACCGATGTCACCTTTCGGAAACCACAATTGCCACTTTGTTACTGCTCAGTACAATGCAAAAAATAAACACAGCAACCCAGCTTCCAAAGTGTTTCCTTTTCCCAAGTGCCTGAGTTGAGCAAAAAGCAAACCCACTGTCCTATCTGCGGCACTGCCCCCTCTTAGGGAGTAAGACTCATTTGCCAATTTAAATAGAAATAAAAACAGTGGTATGTATACACAGCAGCACGAACTCTTGTATCAGCATTATTGCCTGCTGCTTTCAACTAATCCCCCAAAGCAAACGGTAGGAGAAGGCCGGCACACTTCCTGAAAACCCTAAAGCCTCACAACACATTTGTTCCATCAACATCAGCTGATCCACAGCAGGTCTCCTCTTGTGCCCCGGGGAAAGAAGTTATCCTCACAAGTTAATGGTTTGAGGCTTTCCTCTTGATCTGTAACTCTTCTGCGCTTGCTCAAAAGCCTGTGATATTTAATCACGCAGCTTTTGCAGAGAACAGCAATGAAGCATATAATTTAAAGCCAGAATAAGACATTCCAGGAACTTCAGACACCACTATCAAACCTAGTTTTAAGTTTACCATGCAAGTACAGTTAATATCAAGCACTTGAATCCTCTTGTTTATCCCTGTGCTGGAGTCTGCCATCTTCCACATTAAAAAGAAATATGTTTCCATTTGCATATGAGCCACACAAACAGCAAAACATGCCCTGCATTTCACCCATCTGTTCTCGTTGGAGGTCTACAAACAGCAAGACTGGATCACAGAATGGTTTGGGTTGGAAGGGACTTTCAAGATCATCCCATTCCACCCCCTGCCATGGGCAGGGACACCTTCCACTATCCCAGGTTGCTCCAAGCTCCGTCCAACCTGGCCTTGGACACTTCCAGGGATCCAGGTGCAGCCCCAGCTTCTCTGGGCACCCCGTGCCAGGGCCTCGGCACCCTCACTGCAAAGCACCCTCTGAATGTTACCTTTGAGCCAGGTTAACAGCCCAGGGCACAAAGTTGCATGTGCACAATCAGCAGAAAAGGGCTTTAAGAGACTTGTCCCAAACATGTTGCCCTGGCTGCTACAGGGAACAATCCTCACCCGAGCCAATGCTTACTGCGTATCTGCAAGCTCAGAACGTACCTGGATACACTTACTCACCAGGTATGTGGTCAGATTCCCTACGCCTGAATCACCCCAATTTAATCTCCCAGCAAACCAACAAAAATAACACATTCCCATGCTCTATTGTGCTCACCCAGAAACCTGAAACAAGATTGCTGTTTGGAGAATCAGTTTGATCATGTCAAATTACATAGTTTGAGCCACAGTTCCAACAGGCACAACCATAACAAAAGCGAGAAGAGGCCAGTTGCTATCACAGTTTCAAGATGCAACTGTCTTGTGTGATACCCGGGGTTTTTTCACCTTTGGTCAGTGATGCCTAAATATCTGAACTACGCCATCATTCTTTCAATGTATTCAAATAATATAACAAGTACCCAGAGAATCCCAGAATGGTTTGGGTCAGAAGGGACCTTAAAGCCCATCCCACGCCACCCCCTGCCACGGGCAGGGGCATCTTCCACCAGACCAGGTTGCTCCAAGCCCTGTCTAAGCTGGCCTCGAACAGTTGTAGTCTTGTATTTCCCTAGAGAAAACAATGCTTTTGCAGCACATGCATTCGTCAAGTAATTTGTCTCAGACTTCAATAGCAACAGTAGTGTTAAGACATTATTGCTGCCTCACCTCCAAGACTGAGCACAACTCCTCCTATAACATTGTCCTCAACATACTCAATACCAGCATTCAAGGGGCTGCAAAGCTGGAGAGCTACAACAAATAGATAGCTCTAAGGCTCGTGTACTTCAAGAGTTTTAGCTCCTAAATTACTTTATTTTCAAGAAACAGTACTTTCAAAAGTGACCAGAAGAAAAAACATAAAGCAAGGTTTGTACCTTCTCCCATTTTCTCCAACCCACACACCTCCCAGTGCATCTTTGCACCGCCCTGAGCAAGTTATTTCCAAATGTACAATCTCATATTTTCCCTACGACTTAGATTATTTCTTGATAATCACTTAATCATCATCATTTCCAAATTCAAACTACCATCTACAACATGCTTTTAAAAAATTTATTTTTAACAGAAAAACTAGAATAAAAATCATGAAGTGCTCTGGAACACAGCAATCCAGAACTACATAATGTCTGGTATGGCATTCTTACCAATTAAAGCAACAACTTCCCCTTAAATAAATAAATAAAAACTACTTCAGATGCTCAACACCTGCTGCATCAGCATGTTAGCACTAAGTATATTAGTGAGTATTTTTATAGACTATTAATAATGTCTACATCACCTTGGCTGAAGTGTTTTAAAGTCTTTTCACGAAGAGTTAAAAATTAAGTTTTTCACCATCTTTCCTTGGTTTTCCATCTTGCTAAAGTTTCTAACAATACAGTGCTAGTCTCAGCCTGGATGACAAGAAACCGGAACTGACATATTCAGCTATTACCCTTGCAGATCATCACACCGTGAAACCTCAAGGTATTTTCAGCAGTTTAAAGACCACTGAAAGCAATTCATATTTTCCTCTTCCCTATTCTAAGCACACAACATACCTGATACAAGAAATGTTTAACGTTGATCGAGCAGTGATGTTGTGAACTACAGAACACGGGAAGGCAGATTTTACTACAGTAAAGTCTGTGTAATAGACTAATGTTAATTACACTGTTATTAAACTAATATAACAGTCTAAGTAACAGCATCTAAAACTGACTGGCTACTTCGCATGAATCTCCTACGAAAAATACAGAACAGAAGTGTATGCTTTTAAACTACTGACTTTGCAGCTCTGAGACATGCAAGAACCTGCAAGTAGCCCTCTTCTTTTTTAGCACCTTTATCCGCTGAGGAAAAACTAATGAAGCACCATCACCCAGAACTGTTTTGTCCAGTACCGCATGTAAATTAGAATAATACAAAGCAAGAAATCTCTGTGCAAAAAGTATGGACAAGTGAATTTAGGACCCAGTTTAGCACTTGCTCTCTTCATATTAGATAGAACTCTTGTACTTGGATATAAACAACTGCTGCTGAAAGTGGAGTTTTCATTTCAAATTATTTCAACAGTCTTTGGTCCAGCAAGCACATCTAGGCACTCCCATAGTAGAACTTCAAATGTAAAAAGAAAGAGGGTTTACACTGCCAATAAAATCCGAAGTGTTGGAAAGACAGTGCCACTCTATGTAGAAAAGAAAATTCTGGGAATCAGTAATAGCATCTCTACTTCAATGAAAGTCCCAAATTGCTTAAGATTCCAAGCATGTTCTTCTCCAGAGCTGTCAAACTTCTCTTGAGCAGGAGAGTATTAAATGAGCTGTTCAAGGAGCACAAGTTGGTTGGAGTTTCACTTTAAAGCAGCCTGAACTAACAAGTCTATACCTTCTCTTTATGGGGTACAGTTCTCCTTGCACTGGAAGGAACTCTTTCAGCAGAAAGTTACTTTGTATTTTCTCATAGCAGCCACCTGCCAACCACACCACGATTCCTGTCAGTGAACCTCAAGTACTCTGAGGTTAAAAGATTTTGTGATTTGGGGAGTATCAGTACAACATTAAACTATTTGCAGCAAAATTGGAAGGTAACCACCAGAACCCAAATATCTGTTTTTCCTAAATGCAACACGTGGCACTGCCACACGGATTTAAAAGGTGCTATCAGTGAGAAAGAGTCAGCTAAAGGAGGCTTACCAAAAATACAAGCTGGTGGAGTTGTAATCTAAAGGAGTGAGGAGTTGTTGTTTTACCTCTAACTCTTTCACTGTTCAATTTTTAAATATTTAAGAGCTAGTTGAAGAGCCCTCAGAAGACATAAAATACACTCCTTTTCTAGATAAATCGTTCCCATCAATCAGAGCTACTGCTCTCATGATTCAGTGTCCAATAAAAGTTAGACAGCAAATTATCTGTGAAGGTTTTACTCATCCTCTCGGCTCTTGAAACATGATTTTAGGCTGCTATTTTGGTTTTCAAGTCCTTGTGATTGACAAATGAGCTGAGCCACAGTTAGGTAACAGAAATCATTAATACATGAAAAGAACTAACACAAGTCACATGCAAAGGAGATAACTACATACAGTGCTTCACATCCTCCTCCCACTTCCACAAAAGCTTGGCACATCACTAGAGCCCAAGCATCTTATTCAAGAAACATCTTTATACCACGTAAACGTGTATTAATCACCACTTGAAAAAACGTTCTGCTGAAGGCATCATCTATCCCGCAGAAATCCAGACACCAGCAGCACGGAGAAAGGTACAGAGCTTGTGCCACAGTCTTCCCACCAGATTTATTAATACATTTTTAACTCCTTAGAAGGGGAAAGAAAAGGCGAAGTACTCTCAGGAGGGGACAGCCCCGCAATGCCAACAGCCCCACACCATCATTTCAGTAGTGACTAATAAAACAGAGAATATGCACAAATCTCTACCACGCACTTGGTTAGATGTAGACACTGTTAGGGACTGCTCTGTAACAAGTGACAGGCACTGCCAGCCTCCCTGACCCGCCACACAACACACGAAGCCCAAAATGTTGACAGCAAGAACCATGATGTCTGTTTATTCAAGCTTCACCGCTCAAGGGGCACACAAATAAATCTCTCAGGCAACAATCTCAATAGCAGCTTTTCCATCGGGACTTTTTGACCACATATCATTTGAAGACCAGCTAGGCCACCAACACAAGATGGTTTAGGCAGCTCTATTTCAGCTGCTGTACATCACACTCTGCTACCCTGAATCCCTTCCAAAACAGCGACAGGATACTCCAGTTGAAAAAGCGCACAACGTGAAGCTTAGCAAGTTATCATGCAAAATAAGTCATAAATTTCTCCACAAAACACGTATTCTAAACCAATACTGTTTGCTCTTTTTAACTCCACCAACAGTTAAGAAAAAAATATCTGCAGACTTCCCTACAGCGGTTATTTCTTTCCTTATTTTGTGCATCCTAAGCAGTTCAAGTCTCTGTAGTGCTCCTGCGGGGATAGACGCACATAAATCTAAGCTTAGAGGGCTGTTATCTCCATCTTGCCTCCCGACCTGTTTTTACACTACTGCACAGACCGATACCGCTCCATAACCCAGCTGCACGTCTTGTTTACCCACTTCACACCACTAAACCACAACCCACACTGTCTCCATCACATGCTGCAGGGAGCGCCGAGGAAAATTTCATTTTCCGGAACCCTTCTGCAGGCAAAACGAGCATCATCCTTCCCCACCGTACCCCACTCCGAAGGAGCCCGCTGCTCTCCCGCACAGCAGCAGCGGACGAGCAGCAAAACAACTTCTAAACCCCACAAATCCCAACACAGGGGCCACCTGGGGCATTCAGCGCGGAGGAAATGATGGGGACCGAGCCGAAACACCCCCCGCTCCCTGAAAACGCCTGCCACGAGGGGTGGAGGAAGGGCACCGGCAGCCCGGAGCGAGGAGGCGGCTGCTCCCAAGGACCCGCGGGCCATGGGCTGGGGGGCACGAGGGGTGCAGTGCACAGGGCTGGGGGAGATGGAGGGAAGTGGCCGGCGGGGAGCAGGACCATGGGCTGGGGGAGATGAGGGGGAGTAGGGCCATGAAGGAGAGGGGCGGCGGGGAAAGGGCTATTTACGGTGTGGCGGTGGGGGAAAGCAGGGGACCAGGGAGGGAGGAGTAGGAAACAGGGCCATGGGCTGCGGGAGGCTTGGGG
>VZTD01003688.1:290671-319861 GCA_013397725.1 Rhagologus leucostigma | reverse complement strand
TATTACTAGATTTTGGCCAAACCGGCACACTGGGGAAGGGTTTTCTGAAATGCTGCCGTTTGGGAAGGGTAGGTTGCTCCTACTCGAGGTGCTCAGCCTGAGGTATACATCTGATATCACTGCAGACCAATTCAATCCACGTAATTTCCAGCAAAGGCCAGAAATCCTGTGTGAAGAGCTCTTCTTCACGGGGGTGGAAGGGACTGGAAGTTGCAGTGAATCCTCCCCTGCATAATTTATATCTCCCTCTTCAATACTCATCACATAATTTCTTTTACATCCAGCTCTAGCTCCTCGGCAGCATTCTTGAGGCTCATTAGCTCATGTGCAATATTGAAGCAAGCTGGAGGATGAGATTTTAAAGCCTTCTGTTACCAAAGATTAAAACAGATTTTTTTTTTTTTCCCCCCCAAAATAATCAGCTGCAGACTGGTGCCAAGACTCAGATGTATGGGCTCAGATGTCCTTTGTCTGACGGAAAAACAATTCCTCTGCTTTGTAGAGGCTGCTCACATCCCTTTTGCTGCCCTTGAGTTATTTGTTATAGCTTTCCTGACACCTGGAGCGGGACAAGCCGGTCCCTTGGCCCACATCTGAAGGTGGACAGTGTTAAAAAGAGAGGTCAAGTGTGGTTCAGTAGCTCTCAAAAGAGGCCTTGGGTATTTTAAGCACAACACTTCATTTAAAGGCAAAGGACCGAGTTGCAACACTCTTCAAAGAAAGCGAAGTTCTTACTTTTAGGACAGCTCCAGTGTCCCTGAAAGTGTTCCTGAGGCAGCGGAAGCACCTCGGATCTGCAGTGCGGAATGCTTTGCTTTCAAAGCCTGCGAAGCTGAAACGCCTCAAAGCTTAGCCTCAGCTTTGTCTACAGTTTCAACTTGTGTCAGTACTTTGAAATGCAAGATAAAATGTAGACTTAGGTCTCCTTGAACTCAACCGACTTGAGGAAAGTACAGGCGTGATGCATTTTGCAGGCAGGCAACTGGGATGGAGGCATGTCCCTGCCCTTTGGCCTCAGTTCAATACAGAATGCAAGAGCCTGCTATTGACCCAGGGCTCAAAGGTCAGAAAACAGGGGAGTTTGGCACTAGTTTTCCCAAGAGTAGGCTGGATGAAGTAAGATGAAAGTGTGGCATGGATTCCTACTCGCTCCTGTTCAATCACCTCGGCTGTCACAAGTTCGACTGCCTCGTTATCCTTGGGCCCTCAGCTGAATTTTGATGACCTGAGTGGGAAGTGTTTAAAGCTACCACTGCAGACTCCTCACTGCTCCAGACAAGGCTGCGGAGTCTTGGTTGCACCAGAAACGTTTAAAGTCGAATCAACCATCGTAAAATTTAATAAAGCCACCGAAAAAAATTCTGCTGTGGTCTCCAGTAGCAGCACTGCAGGTGTACTGTCTCGAGAACTATAAATGTTTATTTGTGTTTTATCTCTTCACTACTTGATTTAAAAGAGGTGTAGCAGACTTTTAAATATTCCCTGAAGAACTTTGGGGGGCCCTGTAGTGTTAAGATACATGCAGCCTGGGGTAAATACTCTGAAAGCTGAGATAAACTATTGCAGCAGTGGTTCTGTGTCTCAGCCTGGAAAAGAGGATAGAAATATCATTCCTTGTACAGCTGACAAACACGTGTGCACATCTGCTGGAGCTATGCACCCCAGACCTGGAATTGCTGTTGCCTTGCAGAACATGAAATCTGGATGGTGAATAGTTATCTAACGTGAAATGCTTGGCAGAAGTCTCAGAAGCTGATTTCGTCTTTATGCTTTGTTCTTTAAGGGAATCAGGTTTAATTGGCAGCTAATACTTTTTGTTAGAAGTATCATCCTCTAGAGGATATAAATATCACTGGGTTTTAGGTGTGGTATAAATCCTGTGGGTGCAGGCCATGGTCAGCTGGAATTAACAGAGGTAAAATCTCAAGCAAAAGGGCTTCAGGATGCTGGTTATCAATGCCAAGCTAAATTGCACATACCAAGAGCTTTCCTTCGTGGCTCTCAGGTCCACATAAACTTGTGAGTTCAGTTAAGAACATACTCCAAGGATGTACCAGTCCTGCCTGTGAACTTGGCTATCTGATGCCATTCTGAATAACTTACACGGCTGGACGGAATTGATTTCGTGGCCCCAGACCCCACCTTTGGGGGACAGGGGTCAAAGTTCTACCTGGGCTGGCTGCACGTATCAGGATCAGTGGCCTCAGTAGGTTACAGTTACACTGAGTTCTGCATTCTGGGAGTAAACTGGCAGAGGGAAGGACCCAATCTTTTCTCTAGGATTGTGGCTGGGCTTCCTTGAATGTTACAGTTCTCACGGCAGCCTGTTCTTTTTTAGGTTCTTCTGAAGCAGAAAGCATCGTGTGGTAACTCTGCATCTTAAATCTTGGGAAAAAAATGCCAAGAGGAAGTGAGCCTCTAAGTGAAAATGGGGAAACAACCGAGACAGACTGCGTGAGTGAAGTAACTCCATAACCAAAACAGCATTACAGCATTGCAAAGAAATACAGGGAAGTGAAGAGTCACTTCCCAGAAAATCTTCCCTCTGAAACAGTCAATTCATTTACTATGGAAAGAATGAGTATTCTTAGAGTGACTCGGAGCTCCCCTTACTGTGGTAGCCGAAACTAACGTGTAGTAAAGTTGTTGGTTCCTCTAAACAATCTGCACAGAAACCCTTCAGTGGGATTTCAGATATTTCTGGGAAGTGTTCAGAGCGAAACAGACATGAAAGCTGTGCCATGAACTGGTCAGTTTGGGGCTTGTAAGGACAAACCATGGCACACATGAACTTGCAGCGTTCCAATGGTTGTGATCCTACACTGCACACATCACGGATCACCTGGAACAGGAATGCACTGGGAAAGGAGTCTGGCCTGTTGTGGCCACTGGCACAGAGCACTGGGCAAGCATTTGCTGTTGGAAGAGGAGTTGTCTTCTTTTGCTGGACAGCTGGGTGACACCAGGGTCCTTTCCGTGTAAAAAGGGCAAACACTGTGAAGTGTTCCAAAATGTAAGGAGAGCCCAATTTGAGATGTCTATCAGATACAAATGCATCTGTCTTGTTGCTGAACTGTGCTGAACCTGCTAGAAGTGCTCTAAGCTTCCCTCAGCTGCCCCAAAGCACCTGTGTAACAGTGACAGAAACAGGGCATTGCTACAAAAAAAACATCCCAGCAATGGCCAAAGTGTGCTCTGCAAGGAATTTAACATAAAAGAAGGTGCCAAAGAGGTACAAGGTGGGGAATAATTCACTATGCACGTGGTTCAACTGGACTTTTTGCCCCAAAGAGCTTAATTCTCCAAGAAGAGGTCATTTGGCATCTGAGGTTAACAGAGTTCTTGTGGGGGTTTGTGACTGACGCTAGCATAAAGTAATGGTCCACTTTTAGTCCTGTTTTTATCCATGATGCAATAAGATGTAACAGAATTATGAGTTCGTCCCAGATCTCGGGCTTTATTAATCATCTGAGCAATTGTAACAACCTGGCATAATGGCTATGATGGAAGAGCAGCTTTTGTGTCCTGTCAGCCTCTTTCCATCATTTTAACCTGCTGTTTGAAGTAAGAAGACTGGAATTCTCAGTGGCAGTGGATATGACCAGTCCCAGTGTCTATCACCAGGCTGCCTTCTGAAGGGTCTTGGGGGGATATTCACCATTTGTCTGCTCAGAATAAACCATAAAAATGTGTTAAAAGTTGACTGGATCGGGTCTAACCCAGCTAATGATGAACTCTTACAAGCGAATCGTTTTCTCTGTGAATTAGACTTTAGACTTCAACTCTCTCAGCTGAAAGAAAGAAAACATCCCAGTATTGCATGAGCTCTTGCTCTGGGACAAATAGTTCCTCATCTCATGCAAACTGCTTGCAGGTTGTACAATATCCTTGCAAAGATTAAAAAAAGGAAATAAAATAACTGGAGAAGCTATTTGAGAGTTTCACATTCTTAGGTGCTTTTTTACAGGCAGATTTTCTTGCAAGGAAATCTGTTGGGAGAACACAATTTTAAGCCTGAAAGCAATCAATCTGGAGACTGCTGAAACTTTGCCAGCGAAAGTTTTCTGTAAACACGCCTAAACTTAGTCCGTGTAGGTTCTTGTTGGTTTTAACCAGGTGTCATATTTCATCTGCTTAGCACTGGCAGCCCCACTGTCGCAGCCCAGTTCCACATTTCCTGCAAAGCAACTGAAGAAACCCTCTTTTTTTTTTTTTTTTCTGTTAGAAATTACAAGGTGCAGTTGGTTCATGCGGGCAACTAGGCTGAGGAAATATGAACCTACGCTATCGATGATCAATCTCTCGGTGTGGTCACCTGCTGTGTTTACCTGCTCTTCATTTTCACGTGTAATGAGCTCTCTTCAGACAATTTAGCATTCTGAAATGAGCTGTGGGGTAGTTCTGTGGAAACATGTGTTCTGTGACGACCAAACACGAAAAGAGAATCGAACAGAATATTATGCTACTTTTCATAAGTCAATAGTCCATGTGCATTTGGATATTGCATGTCTATCTAATGGCAGGAATGGGCAGAGCTCAGAAGGATAAGCAAAGCTGAAGACCTGCTTCTATTTTTGTTGTTGTTTCGAGCAGGGATTTCTTAAGTAAGTTACTGAATACCACAAACTGTATCTAAGCTGAAGCTGGTTGTGCCTGGGGGTGTCGTGGTGTGAGTCTTTCTACGTCCTTAGCTAGACAGCTTCTTTTGGCCATACCAAACTGGGCTGTCAGACTGAACTTACCTTTTCTGTGATCTGGCCGGGTGGTTCGTGCTGCAGTGAAATACTGCTGAGCACTTCTAAGGGGCTGTAACACAATGACAGTATCTCAGTGTGCCGCTTTGGCCAAAATCTAGTAATATAGCCCCTGAGAGAAAACCAGGTTGCAACCACCCTTCCCCCCACAGGGTTCGGGAAAAAAAGGAAATTTTTCCTCAAAGGAAAGTGAAAGAGATAAAAACTATTTATTTTAACAAACACAGAAGAAAAGGATAATGATGCTAAAGAATGAATTAAAACCCTCGCTATAGAGAGAAACCTGGGAAGATTTCAGAGTCCTTCTGTAGGTGTGGTCTCTCTCCTCCTCGGAGCTGGTCGGTGAGGGCGTGGGCCCACCCCCGGGGCCTCGGGGAGAAAATTCTCCTGATGTGTTCTCATGTTGTTGAAACAGTTCAGAAGAGAAGAAGGGGAAAAAAAAAACCAAAGTCCCAGGAAACAAAATTCAGCTCTCCGTCTCACGCCAAGAGGAAAAAAAACCAGCTGGCTGAAGAAAAAGCAAGCAGGGTGCTCCCTCTGTGCCATCCGCAGCCAGACAACACTGAGGAGTGCAATCTCTGTGTCCTTGAGAAGCTGCTTTGGAAAGTTCATCTGTTTTTTTTCAAGCTCAGTTTAAAGGCACAGAAAAGGCACAGTATTACTTTTTGGGCATAGAGCATGATAGGGGATACACATGATAGAGTCACCCCAAGACACTCAGTCACAGTGTTGAGCTGGGTGCTGATTAACTTGGGTTGGTCAAGGGAACGGACAGCCATGCCTGTTTAAAACTTCACAACATGCAGCTTGCCATCACTAATTAGGAGGATGTGTTAATTTGCTGGAAACAGAACTCTAACCACATCCAAAGAGAAAAGCATGCACTGTATAAAAAGTATACACTTAGTCTCCAGCACTTTGCTAAACTAATTCTGTCTGATGAAGCATACAGTGACATTTGACTGACCTTGTCAGCTGGAGGGGTGAATGGATAAAAGAAATGAGCTTTCAGTCTCTGGCTGAACATATTTAATATGCTGGGTAGGAGGTCAGTATGACTCATCCTTTCCGTTTGCTGCATGGCCTGGGATTTGCAGAGAAAAATCTGTGCTTCTGTCGAATCCTTCCAGAGATGTTAATGCTTCGTGGTACTTGAATCCTCCACAGGTGCCTTTTCCAAACTGATACCCAGGTTCTGTAAAGCTGCCACCCCTCTAAGTGTGATTTAGTGTCAGTATTGAAGCCAGGATTCCCCCACGCCACGGGGCCAGGAGCTGACTGCATTCCTTAACATGCCGTGGGCCACTGCAGCTTCAGAGAGCACCAGCCTGGATCCTGCCATCCAGATCATGGAGCTGCTTCTAGAAGGTTCTTCCCTAGCTTGCTCCTGATCCAAGTAACTCTGCCCTGAACATGGAAAGCGCCGTGTGGTTTTTTGTGCTGAACCAAACCCCGCATGTCGTTTAACAAGACTGCCTGGCTTGAAGAAGGCAGCGGGCTCAGCACGGGGCTGGTGCTGCCCAGGTAACAGCAAACTCTGAGAAGAAGCAGCACGTAGCTCTTCCTGCCTCACTGAGAGGTGCCTCAGCTTAGTAACCTGCTTCTAAAAACAGGTCCTTGAGGAAACAGTGCACTGCACATGAAGATCTCCACAGGAGTTTAATTAGGTGCTATCCTTTGAGAAATGCACTTTTTTTCTCAAGACTTTTAGAACCGGGCCTCCGGTTCCTAATTATCTTGTTCTTTTGACTGGGACAGCTAAATAATTATGATCCAGGCTGGGTGAATGAATGCAATGATGTTCTTAAAGGCAATCAGCCACCCATTGCTCTGACAAAAAGTGTGATAATGTAATAACCGAGCCTTGCAAGAGAGAAATGGGAATATAAAATGTAAAATGTTTGCACCAGTTTGCCTGGGAATTAATAGAGTCAGCTCTACCTTGGAAGAGGATATAGGTCCTCCATGTTCCAGCTGAAGCTGTAAGTGATTTCTAAATGAGTATGACATCAAGTGAGCAGAAACCTAATCAGTAATTGATAGATACAGTTGCATGTCCCTGTCCCTGCACTGTCTCGGATACACAGCCCAGACTGAGCCTCTGAGCCCGCAGCGCAGCCTCTCAGCAGCTTTAACTGCACTCCAGTGGTGTTAGAGGCCTCGTTATGCTCACAGCTATGAAAGCTGAACCCCCGAAGTGAGAAAGAGGGCAGTAATAAAGTACAATTTATCCAGCACCTTGGCCATTATCAGCTCGCACAGCACTGCTAAATGCAAAAGAAGGAGACAGAGGATTTACCGTATGCAAAGGGATAATCTTTGCCTTTTTTTTTTTTCTTTTTGTCCCAGCTGTCTAGACAGCTAGACAAATGCCAGGTTCATTTTTCAAGACCCTGACTGCAAGATATTTTAACATTTCATCCTTTATCTTGAGTGCCATCTGCCCAGGTTGTCTGGTAGCTATTGATCGTATAGCCAACAGACTTGGCGGGTTTTCAATCCCTTGAAAAAAGTAAAAGTACTCCTGTCCACGATGAGAGTGAGTTTGGTGTGTTACTAAGTTGATGAACGAAATATAAAGGTGGCTGAGGTTGCGAAGATAGTGCTGGAGCGATGAAACACTTGAACAGATGAGTGTGAATGCCAGCTGCAAGCCCCGCTCTCCTTGTACTGATAGACGAGCTCTCGGACTTGGAAGCAAAACAGAAGGAGAGTTCAGAAAAATTGTAAGACTCAGCTTTACTCAGTGCTCATACTGCACTGGAAATGAGAGTATGGAGAAATGGGAATACCCTCAGAGCTGTGCAGCTCTCTTTATCACCCTTTCCCCCCCCCCAGTTCTGCTGTCGATGTCAATCTTCGCCAATCTGGTGCATGAAGAAGTGTTTTTTAGGTGTGAGAGCAAACACCAGACCTCCCCAATATGTTTCTCTGTGCCGTGTGTCTGTTGCAGTCTTGCTCAGGGCTTAGTTTCTGCTTCCGACAGACTCCACCAAGCCCCGACTGGAGTCGTAGTATTTGAAATTCAAAAGGTGGCTGCTGGGGAAAGCCTTTCCAGGACAAAAACTCAGTGTAATTCACACTGTTCTGCTTGAAAAGAGTTGTGTTTGGACCGAGCACTGGCATTTGGCAAGGTACGATGGAGCAGGAGGCAATGGCACTGCAGACATATGATGGATAACAAGCTTGTGGCTCAGAGCAGTTGCTCACATCAGACCTATGGAAATTCATAGTGTGTGATTTAACACCTGCTATGAAGCAGAATCTCAAAAAGCTGTTCACAAAGAGGGAAGGAAAGCTGATAATGGTCTGTAATGATGGCTCTCACAGAGAACTTGCTGCCCAGCCCTTCATGAGAAGCCATCTGCCACACTGAGGGAGCACAATGGAGCTGCATCCTGATCCCTAACGTGGGGCATGGCCTGCAGGGCAGCCGATGGAAACCTGCCTATGACATTCCTTTGATGTGGCTGGGATTGTTACCCCCACTGAGCCCACAAAGCAAAATTTAAATCTGCTCTGCCAGGGGTTTGTTGTGCCCAGCCTTGGGCGGGTCACAGCTGAAACTGCTTCACGGCCTACTGCAGGTGCCCGAAAGGTCTTGGAATCATCACAGAATGGTTTGGGTGGGAAGGGACCTTAAAGATCCTCTTGTTCCAACCCCCTGCCGTGGGCAGGGATGCTCCCACATGCCCCTGACTATTCTGTGCCTGTGCCCTTTGCAGAATTCGTGAGGAAAACCCAGGCATGCTGCATTCCTGCATCTCAAACATTCGATTTCTGATTGGCACCAGAAGATTGTCCCCTTGCGTGGACCATCAATGTAGGGGTGCAGTAAAGCACCAACTTGTACACATTTAGTAGCAGAAATGTCAGGCTCAGACAAAGAGCTCCTGGGCTTGGTAGGAGAGAGAGAGCCAGATCCTTTGTTAAAGTATCAGATTGGAAGACAGGATGGGATACTGGGAGCAGGAAATAAGTAGCTGATGGGCTTTCGTGCTCTACTTGAAATTTGTTTTCACTGCTCAAGGAAAACCACTCCACTGTCCTTACAGAAGAAGAAAACCTTTTCCTTCAGCCTCTGACCTTGTTCCTTGCTTCCATTCTCTTCCAAGTTTGCATTTTAGCTTGAGTTTTGAGTCCTGTTGGGCTCCCTGGAAGAGCTGACGTGTAGTGCAGCTCTTCTTTTTCATCAGGAGAGACTTTTTTGGTTGGGAGGACCTCAGAAATTAATTTCTAAATAATCAATGCATAGGGAATATCCCAAGTAGAAGTCTGCCCTGGCTTCAACGGGAGCCAGGAATTTATTCCTTTAAGTGAAGGAATGTTTGTTCTTGGGAGTCAGGAAACGGTGTTATCTTCTGTAAAGATACTGGAGAGGTGTGAGCAGAGTCTGATCTACTGTAGGGGAATGCTGTGGTGGTGGTCAGCACAGCTTAAACCTGGCTGGCAGGCCTGTCCTAACCAGAACTAGTTTCTCTCTCTTTTCAAAACAGATCAGCAACTAAAACTACTCAGACTGTATTCAAACACTCTAAACTTTCTGAGAAATGATCCTGTTTCCAGAGCACATCTGTTATCCACATTGATGAGCCTGTCTTTCCGGCTGCAGTTGCCTTTTTATTCTGGATGTTGGCAATACCCATGTCTAACAAACTTTGCTGGGAACGGCCCTGCCAGCTTCAGTCTAGCTGTGCACCAGAACAGCCATTCTTAGCCGTCAGTTATGTAGCCACGACTTCACTCAGACACTTTTGAACACAGTAAGAAGACGCCTTTTGAATGAAATGGACTGAGTCTTGGTGGACTGAGGAATTGAAGCACAAAATTGTGTCTTTGTGGTCCACTTCCCCCTGAAATCCTGAGTGCTGTCTTTTTAATTGTCCGGGAATCAGCGACTCCTCTGTGAATGGGACCGTCACAGCCGACAGCCCTGCCTGTGAAATCTCTTCCCTGCTCTTCAGACACTTCTAAGTCATTTCCCACGACCATATGCTTGTCATGAGGGTTTACCCTCTATTCTCGGAGGGGCTTTCACTTCCACTGAGAAGCTGCCCTGTGCTTTCCCAGCAAATACAACTGACACGGATTTGTAACATCATCGGAAAAGATGCAAGCTCCTTTCTGAGAAATCCAGTGACTGAAAGGATAGAACATGAGGAAGGAGAAAGCTGAAATGAGCCCCTGGCACAACCAAGGAGATTCTTGTCTGTGATAAATGATGGAAAGTACCACATAATTTTGGTAATGAAGGTCCAAATGTAGGAAGTGCAGTGCATCATAGTTCCCTGGGCCCATTGCTGCTTAGTTTCTTCTGGCTGCGTCTCATTTTCAAAAGGCAGTACCATAACACTGCTCTGGGCTCTGCAGCCATCCTCGCAGAGGCTTGAGGCAGAGATAAGTCACTTAATATTTTTATCTCATCGGGCATATGTTTGTTATGAGACCCTCACACTGAGAGAGCCCTTCTTCCAAATTTGCATTATCCCACCTTGACTGATGAGTTTAGAGCTGATGTGGGGAAGCAAAGTTCCATTATGCCAAAGCTCAGTGCATTTTATAAGTTGACTCAGCCCATATTTTCATTTAGTCTTTCACAGCGACTCCCCTTAATGTTCATCTTTGTGTGCAGGTTTTCAGGTCAGGCTCAGACTGTCAGTGTTCTGTGCTGCATGTGCATGAAAGGAATATTTTCACAGAGTGGTAGCTGTGGTGGCAGCAGGAGGTTTCTAAGAATACATTTCATAGTAGGTGTGTTGTACCTTCAGTGTCTTCTCAGAGCTCTGTAAATAGGGGACTGAACTGTTACCAGCAGCTGCTCCCCCCAAGCTGGCACTGCTAAGGGAAAAGCAACACTAATTTGTTTCTGTATAATAAGGTTTACTCACCGCTTGATGTCACTGAGCCTCGCAAACTTCTGAGCATGACATTTTGCAGCTAGATTCAAACGCATAAAGCAGAATAATATAAATGTGTTGCTGAAATTTGAATGAGAGAATAAGCAAACCAGCCTGGAAAAGGAATTCTCTCAGAGGCATAAGGCATTTTGTGCTGATTCCATTAAGGATTTTATGAGTTTAGCTATGGCTAAGCATAATGCTTTTACAGGGAGCAGCAGCGTGATGGATGATGATTTTTGGAGGCGAAATAGCAGTGCTGCTCTTCAGCTGTGCTTAGAGCTGCTTACCAGCTCTTCTCCTGAGGCTTAATTAAAAGGAATATCCTGTCCATCTCCATATGGAAATACTGGCATTCTGGAAACATCCGTTCGCTTTGATCTCAGTGATTGGAGATCAAAAAGCAGATGGACCCAGGTGCCATATTTTTATGTAATATGACTGATTATCATAAATACTGCTGCTTTCTGGTAGCTCCTGAATGCCAGCATTCTGGCCCTGGGAAACAGCGGGAGGTGCAGCCTTGGCGTGCAGGCTGGCAAAGACAACGCACCCGAAACATGTTGTTCAGTGTCATCCGTCATCGCAAAGAAATTCCTCTGCCCCCTCCCTCCTGTTGCCTTCTGGATGGGAGATGATCCTGTGAGCTCATGGGATGTTGCTGTTAGCTCCTCACGGCAGCGCTGAGGTTTCCCCCTCCCCCTGCGCTCCTGCTACATTCACGAACACATAGCAGGGCACCCAGCAAAATAACAAAGCTGTGGCCCAGGTGGAAATTCCCCTCCAAGGTGAAGATGCTGCTGGCTTTGCAAAGCGTGTCTCAGGGAAGGAGGATGTGAGCTTTGCCATCCCTCTTCCCTCGATCCTCAGGACTACCCAGTCATGGAAGTGGTGCCAGGACGCAGCACGCTGTCTGCGCACAGATCTTTCTTGAGAAGAGTAAAACTCGGGACTTACGGAATCGTAGAATCCTAGAATGGTTTGGGTCGGGAGAGACTTAAATCCCATCTTGTTTCAACCCCCTGCCATGGGCAGGGACGCCTTCCACTAGTCCAGGTTGCTCCAAGCCCCGTCCAACCTGGCCTTGGACACTTCCAGGGATCCAGGGGCAGCCGCAGCTTCTCTGGGCAACCTTCAAGAAGGCCCAAGTGTGAGCTGGAAAGATGCAGGAATTACTTGTGTTAAAATTAAGGGAGCAGCAAGCAGGAGAAGAAAGTGAGGGAGAAAATACGATTTAGCATAGAATAAAGCATCCAGAGCAGCACGTGTGAGGACTGGGGAAGTGAGGGAGGCAGCCTGGTGCAAGAGGGAGTGACTTCACCTGGCACGGGGCTGAGCCTCAGCCCTGGCTTGGACACGGGCAGGATGCTTCTCTCTTTGCTGCTGTCCTGCTGTGGCTGTGCAGGCTGCAAACTTTTAACGCCAGCACCTGACAAGTCTGTTCCATGACTTTCACATAAACCAAGGAGTTGGAACCCTCTGTGGCCTTAGAGTAATGAAGGTAAATAAGCTGATAAAGCTAAGGGCAGATGGGATGGAATTGCAATGAAATAAAAAAAGAGGCTTTAACTTTTAACTTTGACTGAAATGTATTTGAAGGACAAGATTAGCTGCAGTACGAGCGTGGCATCTCTTTAGTGAGTAAAGCTTTCACTTGACTGCAAGAAAGCCATAACTTTTCCTATCTCTTCTATAGTAACTGTTAAATATATAGCTGGCACGTATGTGTTAGTGATGCATCAAGGCCAGCTCAGCAACAAATTAGTGACTATTTCTGTTGCTGAAAAGGCTGCTCATTTTTATAAGATGTCTGTTGTTACATTCTGCTAATCAGTATAAACAACTTGTTTTCTAATTTTCTGCTTATTTGGGATGATTATGCTTCTGAAAATTTAGTCTTAGCTCCATATTCCAATTCCAAGCCCATGGAGCTGGAGCAGGTTTGCCTTGAGAACAGAACTAGAATTTTTCAGTGCTGAGCATTTACTAAAGGCTTCCCCTGTATTCCCGACCGTGATATTTGGAGTGTAAAAGAACAATCATATCTGCTCACATCTTTTCAGCTGCATCTCATGTAACTGCTAAATTGAATCTTGTGATAACTTAAGTGCTTGATTTATTGTAGCCAGCCCTTGAGATTTCTAATAAAGTTGCACAATGCCAGGCTGCTGTACAGAGCCTGGTATCTGCAGTTACATGACAGCATCTCCTTTCCTGTAGGAAAGGTGGTTGAGGTGACGTCTGAAATGTGACCTGAGGGAACACTGCTGGCTAAAAAGGAGCAGCTGATTTTTTGTTATTCTGGGAGGCTGAGCATATGGTGCAGCACAAGGCCAAACGAGTCTCTGCTTTGCCAGCCTGTCTCTTAATGTTCCCTGCAGTCTTCTCTCCCACCTTGGCAGGCAAAAGTTTTGCATGCCTCTTTCCCAGCTAATTAGATACAGTGTTAAGGCATTGCCTTTCCCTATGGAATGAGCTTCATCAAACATGCTCGGAAGTCATGGCCCAGTGGCCGTGGGGGCAGCCTAATGCCTGCATTAAATGGGTGGATGCCTTTCATTCCACTGCACTTTGTTGAACCTGTTGCTGTATGTTTAATAATACGATCAACTGTGCTGTCCGAATTATCTTCGCAAGTGCCTACACTGCTCTCTGCTCCACGGGTTCCTCTCTGTCATACGGCTGTTGGAGCTCAAAGGTGAAGGAAGCGTTTGTTCTGGCCTGAAATGAATTTGCTCTTAAAAAGCAAAGACAACTGATTTGAGCCTTGCTTTTAAGCCAAGACCCTTCACCAGAAACCATTTGCTAAAGAAACCTTTATGTTTCCTTGGCATTGACTGGAGCTGGAAGGTTTGGTCCGGCTGACGAGGAATTTATTCTGTTGCAATTCTGTGAGACTGAAGCACGACACAAGAGTATTAGACAAATCCTGTGAAATCAAGAACATGGGAAAGTCTAAGAAAAGAGGAAATCCAGTGGTGTAGCAGCGGATTCGCAATTCATTTGATAAGATTTTCAGGCACTGGGTTAATACCATGTGGTGGAGAGCTGATACTTCCAGCGGTGAGCTCAACCCCTTAACTGTGTTTATGTGGATTATGCTGATGCTGGGTATTCTGCACAAGGCAGAATCTCAGATCTCCAGGCAAATATGCACTCTGGGATGGTTTTTGTTCCACGGCTGCAATGTTTTTAATCTCCAGTGCAAATGACTTGCTCGGTTTTCTGATAGTTCAAACATACTGCAGTTTGGTTTGGGGACAGCACGTCCTTTTAATTACAGGACCGCGCGTGCTGCGTTAGCACAGGAGGCTCGGGATTGCAAGTGGTTTCTCAGAAGCAGAGACACTGTCAGCTCAGCTCTGAGGATACACAGCTCATGAAGCGTGGATCTAGATGAAGGCAACATAAAATTGTGCAGCTTCTTTGAGATTGTTGTGCTACTGATTGATTAAAAACCAGGAAGAGAACAAGAGCACATCAAACCAGAGGGGGCTGACAGAACCAGCATCACTGGTTCCACTCCAATTACATAAATTTAGGTATCAGGAGTGACTAATGCAATGGATTTGGGCAAGAGCCTGCCATGACTTTCATGGTTTGTCCTTCTAACTGGGATGTAATGCAGTGTGTCTGAGACTAGCAACATCCTATTGGCAATGCATACGAGAAATTAATTATCCAAGCTTGTTATGGTGAGCCTTTAATTGGTTGCAGCCCAGTGTTGTAAAAAAGAACTTTATAATTCCTTGGTGGAAAGTAGCTGTTTCAATATCTGCAGACTGTATGAAAATTTACTCCGTTGATAATGCCTCACTTGCCTGGTGCTGCATTACTCGTGTTCTGCTTTTGTCCTTGATAAGAGCAGCAGGGCATGGTCCTGTTAAATAACACCTCCATCCTGAGCAAAAGATGATGGGATCCTCATGCCAGAAAAAATAGAAGGAATCCAACCTCTCTCAGCAGGTTGTTGCCATCTAAAGCTGAGATCAAACATTAGAACCATAGGATCAGAGAATGGTTTGGGTTGGAAGAGACCTTAAAGCCCATCCAATTCCAACCCCCTGCCATGGGCAGGGACACCTTCCACCAGACCAGGCTGCTCCAAGCCTCGTCCAGCCTGGCCTTGAGTTTTTCATTCTCTCAGATTTTTTTTCTTGCATTTCAGCTGTGTAGTTTTGGACTCGGAAGGAATTAAAAAATATCTAACCAAAGAGCATTGTTCATTTTCCTTCTTACCTGCTTCAGCAGGGCAGTCTGATTAGTTTCCTGTAGTGGTTATGCTTCTTTCACACTTCAAAATATCCCTCATTGCAAAGTTTCCTTTTGTCTCACACTGGATAAGCCAAACGGGCACTGCTGTCCTGCAGAATGTGCCAGTCTGTGAACCCCTCAGGCTGTGCATGGACAGACTCAGTCACCAGCACAATGCCCCATGAAATGTGCCAGTCTGAGTTCTCAGAGAAATGAGGCATAATCCCCTTTAGCAGCTCTACTCTGGACCAAAAGTACTTCAGCTTCAGTAAGGTTAAACGTAAAGTGGGTTTGGTCCCTCTTAAAATCAGAGGTGGCTTTTAAATAGACCTAAATTAGTCCATTTGCAGAGCTGAGAAATGGTCTCTTGGCTTTTCTCCCTTCTGACCCAGAGCGGTAAATTGAAAAGCCATGAAAAATAGGTTTTGTAGTCATAGCTGATACTTTGGGGGTTGTGATAATGCCCCGAGCACCGGGGTAGCAATTCCAGCAGCTGACTCTAGAGAGGAATTCTGAGTTTGCATGGGATTCTGCTGGAGACAGACTCCTGTTAGCTTGGAGCTACAGTGTCTACAATAGCACTAATTAGCATTCAGGGCGAAAAATCATTACTTCTCAAACACAGCTTTTATTCTCTAATACTCCTGGTATCAGCTATCATGTAATGTGAACCTCGAGAGAAATGCTTTGCAAGTAAGAATTCCACTTGAGCTTGTCAGGCAGACTTGCACCGCTGAACTTACCCAACACATTTAGAGTCAGAAATCTCTTGTTTCACTGATTCCTCTAGCAAGTATTTGGAATAATTTGCCAGTATATACAGGGCATTAAAAGACTCCAACCTGAAATCTTCTGGCATTATTACATAAGACAAGTCTGAATTAACCACAGCCCGTGTGATCTCCATCCTGGGAGGAAACAGAGGTGCCTGACTAAAATAGTGTAGTACCTCAGAAATTCCCATAGCTGGGGACACTGGGATGGCCTGCTGGTTAAATCAAGAGAGGTACAGTTCCATAGGACATGGGCCAGCTGGAGATTATAAAGAGCATCAGGAGAGGAAAAAGAAAAAAGTTCTTCCTAAAGGGAGCAATGAAAGCCTCAAAGAGGTTTCTGAGAGAGGCTGCGACATTCCCGTCCTTGGAGATGCTCAGAATTCAAACCAGATAAAGTCCTGAGCAACCTGATCAACCACTGAAATTAGCCTGGTCTTGGGCAGGGAGTGAGGGTCCTTGGCCCAGGTGGCCTCCAAAGGTCCCTCCTGCCCTACAGGAACCTGTGATTGTCCCACTCCAAACCTCCAGTTACCTGTGGCAGGTGGGGCTTCCTGAACCAGATGTACAGGGCTGTATTCAGTAGCCCTTCAGGTCTTCATTCCCTTCTATGAGTTTGTCCACGGGTTTTTTGGAACATAAAAGCTTCTGCTACCCATCATTTTGGAGCAAAACGTTCTGCAGCTTGTCTGTGCTGCCAGCTGCCGCCTTCAGTTCTCATGGGAGCTGCTTGTTTCCTGGGGTGCCTTCTGCCTCCCGTGTTGTGGAACAAAATAAATGTCACAAAATGGGATTTCGTAGACGTTCCCTGTTCTTCCTACTCCATAGGGGCAGATAATTGTTTCCCTGAATCTGTCTGGTCTTCCAAAGACTTTAAAGTTGTGTGACAAAGGTTGTGTCATAGACCAAAGTGTATTCCTTGGGTCAGTGCCCAGGAAGCCAAACCTGGCACACCCCAGCCTTTATTTCCACGAAGAGATTTAATAAAAGGAATTGTTGTTTAGGCAAGAGACATGAGAATATTCATCCAGTAGCCATAAAAACCTAAAGATAATATTCTGATTCATCCCCTGTGTGTGTGAAAGGAGAAAATCAAAACACAAAAGGATGGCCTGTGCTGGCTTTGTTTTCCCGGTGCAGACAGTGCTGGAGCTGGGCATCGCATTAGCGGACCTGTTCATAAAATATTCCATAACAACCAGAGCAGCTCATGCTTAATGGAAAAACATTAAATGTTCCATTGGGAAACAATTGCCCTTTATACAAGATGCATTTCTTCTCTCTCCCTTTTGTTCAGGGAATCTGACTGGGAACAAAAAAAACCTTGTCCCTTCAGACACCCTCTGTTGGTGCTGCTCCCTCCCCAAATCAGGATCCTAATCCCTTGTTTGGACGACATAATCAGCTACACAAATATCAGTCGAGATAGCACAGACAGATTATAGCTCCCAGCAGGACGAGGGAGGATGGGTCAAGCTTTAAATACCTCTGCCTGTATGCAAGTGTTTTTCCTAAGGATAAAGCAAGAGGAATATAAACAGGAATTCTTTAGGCAGATGGCCTTTAGTAACCTCTCCACGAGGCATCGGCAGCTTGTAAATAATAAGTGGTCCAGTGAGCCAGCCCTGACTGGAAGGGCTTTCCAGACCTGGGTGTGGGAAGCCTTGTGCGTGGCTGAGGGGGAAGGTGTTATTATTGGAGGGGGAAAAAGGATAAAAAGGCTGATAATTAACGGCAAAGAGTGAAAGCCACTGTAGAAGATAAATTCTTTTTCAGTTTTAAACCACAGCTGAGAGCCGACTCTTGCAGCTATTCAGTGCAGTGGTGGCTAACTTGGGAAGATAGGGAATACTTCCAGGAGCCATAAACCATAGGTTGCTTCGTTTTCTCATTTGGTGTGACACAGAGGTATCCTGCCCTTGGTGTGGGCCATGCTTCTGTTTCCTTGGGGAACACTGCTAAACTTGTAAGGAAAAAGGGAACTTTGACCTGTTGAGATTTAAGTACTGGGTGTAACAAGCACCTGTTTCTGATCCAGATCCATAAATACATCCTGGAGAGTCCCTACAAATCCGGCTTGTTTCCTGACAAATTTCTCCACACATCTGCTTTGCTTGGCTGAGCTCAAAATTGAAAGACTGAAGTTCTTCCCGGATACATATTTTCAAGAAGTGTCATTTTCCAAACCAAGTAAGGGATGCTCCAGCTGTACAAATTGGAATCACTATTTCTGTGGTGCACCAGTGTGAGTAACAGCTCCAGAGAGATCCTTAAAGATTTCTCTTGGGCTATACAGGGACTGGTACGTCTCAAAACTGGCTCGCCTCGATTACTATCTGTTCATGTAGCAATCCGGTTGGCTGCTATCCATGGATATTTATACGAGGCAGAGGATTTGGGGACAATGATTGTCTCTTTAATACTGGTGCTGAGACGTTTTGTGCAGCGTTGGGAATCACAGCAAACCATTTCAGGTCCTCAAACTGGGTAGGAAACCTGGAGCTGAGCAATCATTGCCCTGTGGGAATAGGCTTAAGATGAACTGGGGCAAGTTTAGATAGGATATTGGGAAATAGTCTTCTCTGTGAGGGTGGGGAGGCCCTGGCACAGGTTACCCAGAGAAGCTGTGGCTGCCCCTGGATCCCTGGAAGTGTTCCAGGCCAGGTTGGATGGGGCTTAGAGCAACCTGGGATAGTGGAAGGTGTCCCTGCCCCATGGACAAGATGGGATTTAAGGTCCCTTCCAACCCAAACCAGTCTGTGACTAGGATTCTGTGATCGTTACTGGAGGAAAACTAAATTTATAAATCACGCAGAGTTAGACATCCACTTTTGCAAAGTGTTTCCACACTTAGCTGAAAAATTGTAGTGGGTAATTATGCCTATTTTCCCATTAAAACTTAATAATAATTTAAAAAGCCAGGTTTGACTGCATTAAACCTGAGCCTCTGTGAGCTGTAATTCTAAATTAGCCTTTACCTTTAGCCTGGCACAGTACAAACTGGACACTTGGGGAAGAGATTACGAGAAATGGATTAGGAAATTTGTCTGGCAAAGCTTTTTTCACCTTTTACCAACACACATGTAAACTGTGCAGGCTGCGTGCCCGGTGTGGGGGTAAGGCTTAGTTATGATTCAGCTCAGTGGAATGTAAATGAAGGCTCCTATAATGAAATGAGTGGGAACATTTTGGACTTCCATTAACTTCACACTGTAAAAAAGAGATAATTCAAAGAGCTGCTTCTCGCTTCTGAGAGATAGTTTTCAAAAACCTGATTAGAGACGCATAGAACTGGGGCTTTTGTTGAAGCTAAACCTTCAGTGAGAAATGTCTGTAACATCCTCTTCTCCTCGGTGCCGAGCAGGATTTAAGAAGTGAAATCTTGAGCATCTGAAAGGCATAGACAAATTGAATTTAGCACAGAGAGGTTGCCAATAGCTGCAGCGAGGCGCTGGCTGCGAGCTGAAGAGCTTTTGAAACCGGGAGTCATTTTTAGTAAAACCAGTATTCAAGTAATGACACTTTAATAACTTCAGCCAAGGGCCAAAAAGAATAGGGAATAAAAGTGGGTTGGTGTAAGTTAAGTGCAAGTCAGCCGGGCTAACTCACCACCCTTGGAGCTCTGAACCACAGAGCAGGAGTTTAGCCAGGAGCTTTACCCAAAGCCAACAGCAGTCAAATTTTAGGGAAAAACCCCATCTTTAGAAGCTGAAACAATCAACTCTTTTTCATCCCCAATTGCTTTTGAACTGCAGTTTGCGTGCTGAGCAGGTAGAATAATGCAAACAGAACAGTACCTCACGTGAGGAGTGATTGTGCAGTCCAAATCAAATCACAGCACCTCCAAACTCACAGAGTTTACTGTAGACACATTTGCTGAAAGAACCACCAGAAAACATCAGGATAATCATGTGTGTTGTACCACCAATTGGCAGCTGGTGAGGGGAGGATATAAAAGAAATACCAATATAACTGTACATGGCACGAAGAGGCACATGAGCCCGAGGTAATTCTGTACAGCCTATCTGGACTAGAGTTGAAAATTAGCTGTTCCAACAGCAGATTGTTTGCACAGACCTTTTTTTTTTTCTTTCCAGGAGGAGGAAAAGCTGGTTGAATTCAAAGATGACAGGGCAAGTTAGAGGCTGGAGGAGAAGCTGTGGCCAATTAAAGCAACGCATCTGCCAAGGTACCTGCCCTGTGCACAAGTGCTGCAAGCTTGGGCAGTGGCATGAGAGTGCAAACGATGCCAGGAGTTTGAAATTAAATTAAAATCGGAAATTAAATGAGTAGATAGTCCCCTAAGCAAAGATAGTCCTCAAAGCAAAGTGAGAGTACAGGATAAGTGCTACCTGGTGAGTTCACTGTTGTGCTCACAAACACAGTGACAGGCAAACATGGGCAGCACTCAACACCTAAAATCCTAAAACAACCTGCCTATAGGAAAGGAAGGGGTCTTACAGGGAACAGAGGCCTGGTAGTCCCTGTGTTCGAGCTCACTGCAGGCATGAGCCATTCGATAAGGCTGAAGAATCCTCTCTTTGCTTCATGAAAGCATGGAAAAATAATTATGCTCTTTCCTTGGTGAGTAATAGCTCAACAAAGCAGCAGCTTGGAGCGTGCTGCTCGCTCTCCTCGCTGTGATTTACCCTCCTCCAGCAGTCCAAGATGCTCCTGCTTGTCAGCCTTGGGACTGGCTGATGCATTTACATCCCAGGAATTCACGTCCTAAAGATCCTGTTACAGCACGTGTCCTGTTTAATTGGAGTGAAGATGCCTGAAAATCAGCCTGGTACCTGGAAGTTTGTCCTTGTCTTTAGGTGCCAGCACGCTGCCTGATCAAACCGAAGTGGTCACATTAAAATTCTGTGGCGCTGGCCTTTCTGAGGTAAAATTTAGAAGCCAGAAATGGAGCTGGCTGGAAAAAGCCCAGCTGACTAGAAACAGAGTCTGGGACAAGACAGAGTCGAGGTTGTTTCCCTGAGCTGAGAAAATGGCCAAGCCACAGCTGCTGGTCTTGTCTGGAGCAGACAGCTGTAGAAAACATTTTGCTGTGCAGCAAAAGGGCAAATATTAGGATGCCATGAGACTCATGTACAGTTTGGCTTGCATAGCTGAACTCCTGCCCTCCCTTTGTACCAGAATTATTCTTAGGGGCTGAAGCAAGAGCAGGATCTGGGGCTTGGAGCAACCCGGTCTAGTGGGAAGTGCCCCTGCCCACGGCGGGGGGAATGAGATGGGCTTTAAGGTCCTTTCCCAAACCATTCTGGGATTCTGTGATTCTATGAATTTGCCCTGCTGTCAAGCAACCATGAAGCTCCTGATTTAATAGTTCAATGATAAGGAACTCATTAATTTTATACCACGGTCCCTGTGTGGAGGCTGTTGCCAAACACCTACACGGCAACAGGAGCAGCAGGGCTGGGTCTCAGTGCCAGCCTGCAGTAAGTGAATTAAAGAAATAAGCAGGAACAGAAAACACTGCTCTGTGGCTTTGAACAGTGGTTAGACAGCCAGGTGAAAAGAGGCCTGCTCTGCTCTTAGCTTGCAACATAAGAAAATAAATCGTAGGCTCTTGTGGGTCGTGCCTATGTAATGAAATTAAAAGGATTTAAGCTGGCCTAGCACAAACTAAACTCTTGCTCAAGGGAGCATCACTGCGTGGTTGCAAGAGAGTATCTGCAACTGAGAGCCTATTTTGATGCAAATAATGCTGCAATTCCCAAGTGCCTTTTCAAAAGTCCAGTGTGGATGTGCAGCCCTGATGCTGGGTAACCACGTGGAAACGGGAATATCTCCGCGTAGGATCTGCCGCTCCAGTGATCCCGGTCGGTCAGCATTCATACTCCTCATCAGAGCAGTGCTGGGAAATGGACCCGGGCAGGCAGTCAGGACAGGAATTGAGTACAAATCCACGATTCTCACTACCTCAGAACCCATAGAATACAATCATAGGCCCTTAAAAATACAATTTTTCCTTCATAGATTAGCAAAATGTTAGAACTTACGAAGAGTATGAAACTCTAGACTTGCTCATGACATAGCATCTGTTCCTTGTCGTATTTTTCTTTCTCTTTTTTATTTTATTTCTTTGGCACTGGAATAAGGTCTTAATGTTCAAAACTGCCCCAATGTTTTCTTCCTGTGGATTTCTGAGAGTAGCCGGATCTGGGGGTTAAACAATTGCAGCTTTTGAGAGGAGAATGGGTTGGGAGCACCAGTGTCATGATGCACAGCCGGAAAAGAATGTTTGCAACAAAAAAGATCTGTTAATGAATTCTGAGTATTTATAGCTCTGTGAGCTTTCCTGCAGAGTTCATCTCCATGGGAAGTTATTAGCTCAAAAGTGAGCTTAGTCACAAGCCGCTTATAGGGAATATTTCTATTTATAATATTCTCATTTCAGTGACTGGTGCTTCCATGCCACGGTTATTTACTCATTGAGGTGTCCAGCGCTGCTCAGGTCAAAATTTATCACTACAGATACCACTGGCTTAATGGGGAGAGAGCTCTGCAGCCATGACGGGCAGAGGAACACCTGCCATGTGAGGCTGGGATGGCGAAGGAGAAAGAGAGGGGTTGAAGCCCCACTGCTCACCCAGTAACCCCTTTCACACTCAGCAGCAAACCGTGGCAAAGGGAGCAGAGTATGGGGAGCGCACGGCAGCTAATGCTGTACCCACTATTTTCTCATCCCTTTCCTGCTCTATCTGATGGGTGCTTTCAGAAGCCAATCTGCCTTCAGCAGCACAGGGTGAACGGGGGGTACATATGTCAGCACAGGAGAACAGCTTGGAGCATGAACTGATATTAAGGCCACTCATGCATGAGGTAATTTGTTTTATAATAGCAGCAGAAAGCCTGCTTCTGCATCAGTGAGATGCAGCAGCCTGGGAGCCATCGGGGAATTAAAGTAGCACTGGGCACTGGAAATGCTAATAAATATGAACTTATGGCCAGATGGATTTTATTTGGTTTATGGCCATGCAGAGCCTCCCTGCTTTCTGCCACTGCCACGGGGCTGGGACGTGAATCTTCGGGCTGTTGTAGCAAGGATCTCCCTGCACAAAGTTGTGCACGAAGAAGCTGGAATCCTTTCCCGCAGTTGGAGCTCTTGGTGTGGATGTGGCTGCGTTGCTGCTGCTGGAATGCTCCCACGCAGCCCTGAGTGGCAGCTGCAGCTCAGATGATGTGATGGTTTCTGCTGTTCTGAGGCTGATAATGCCCTTCAGGGAATGGCAAAGGGGGAGACAGGAGAGGCAGTGAGAAATGAGGAAAAGGAAGGATCAAGCCAGGGCAGCGTTTGTGCATAAGCAAAACTTGACTCCTTCACCTGAATTCTGGTTTTAGCACCCTGCTTGTAGGTGTGTATGTACGTCTGTGCCTCCTGCAGGCTGTTTCTAGGTTTCTCTGTGAGGTTTGACTTTGAGAAAGGCCTCAAGATCAAGCACTGCCTCCGTGACACGCTGCCCTTCTAGAGCAGCTTTCAGTGCCAGTATACGAAAAAAGTTGAGCTTTCATTTTGAGTAATGTTAGTTGTTGTTTTATTGAATGGAACAAGTTGTTTTTTCTTTCCACAAGGTGCAACATCACCACTCGTTACTTGATGGTCATGAGGCCATGGCCAAGAGGGTTTCAAACAAGATTGACTTTAATTGTACTGGTACCCTTGGGTACAAAACCTCTCCTACCTGAGGCTGAAGTGAAGAAACACACTGGACTTAAAAGGTTTAAGATGTCATTGCATCATTCATTATTGTCAAAATAAGGGTGATTGACTGTGGGTCCTTTTTCCTCTCACACAGGGAGCCGTAAACGCTGACCCAGTTCACAGAGTTTATCACTCAGTGCTTAGGCTGCCTCAGCAGTGGCAGAATCGCTGAAGATTTCCAGTACCAAGCTCCCATCAAACCCAGCTTCAAATCCCAACAGCTTCTCTCTACTGTGGTTAAAGCCATTAGTTGAGTTCCTTTACCAAAAACTCTGTGATGTTACTCATTTATTGTCCCTGGGTGTCACTAATGGTTGCTCAGGACCCTTGAGGGTGTGTTTTTCCTTTATTAAATATGCTAAATGGCATTTTAGCAACCTTTTGGGAAGCTGAGGTTGGCTTGAGTTCTTGGTTGGTGAGGCAGCACCGTGATTCATGAAACCACAGCAGTTCAGCTAAACCCTGCCCTGCAGTGCCTGAGTTTTCTGCCAGAAAACCTCTCAAAATGTGCTTGAGGAACCTGAGATATCTCCATTTGCAATGGGATTCACTGGAATGTCAACCAAAGTCTGAAACCCCAGATTTCTGGGCTGTAAAGCATCCATTTTGAACAGATTTTATTTTGGTTTTGATGCAGACTGAAGACTGTGTGCTACCTCCAGTGTGCATGAGCATGAACAGCCCATCAGTCTTGTGTTACGGAGAGGGAGAGCTGGAGCTGCAGATGCTTTTCCAGCTGAAAGGGCAGCTGGAAGCACAGACTGCCACCACCAACCCTTGTCACAGGCACACCCTGATGTGATTCCTGCACTGATGGCTCCCTGGCTCCCTGCACAAAACAAGCTCTGATGGTCAGCCTGAGAAATAAGGCTCCAAAGCTTCATTTGTCTACTTAATATCACTCCCAGTGATTTTTCTTTTCTTTCAGGACTAGAGGAAACTTGATGCCAGGTGATCCCAAATATCTCCAGCTCCTAAATGCAGGGAGATGTCTGTCAGCCCCCAAAAAGCATGTTGTGCCAACCCTGCTAATGAAAAGCTCCAAACAAAACAAAGCGGTGAAAGAATTTTTAATGCTGCTGTAAATCACTTTGAAATGAAGCATGTCAATGCCTTATGTGGAAAACTAAACTGATGCAAACAGCACTCGGGAGCTGGCAGTATTTCATGGTTTTTTACACTCATCCCACACAGAACTGGCTTTATTTCTTTCGCACAGGCAGGTTTTTACCCGTCATCCTTGCTGGTGTCTCATGTTGACATCAGCAGGAGCCTTCATCAAATACATTTGTCTTCATACTGATACTTTTTATAGAATTGGGCTGCTTGCCGCTCAAGGAAATTGTAGTTTCAGAGGAGTTCAAGTGGTTCCTCAGTATAATTCATTCCCAGAGAAGATTAAGAAAAGCTTAAATCTGGCAGCATGACTACTTTGCCTGGAAGAAGCAGGGAGTATTTCTTACTCAATCTGACAGAAGAAAACTAAGACTCATTGGGGTTTTAATGAAAAACAGAGTGTGACTAAATATAAATCCATACTTTAGCTGTCTTCTGCAGGGGAGAATCATCTCCGTGTAACCTCCAGAGCTACCATGATCTGCCCTGAGAAGTTCAAGCTTTAAGTGGATGTGGACGTACAGCACGTTCCGAGACCCGTCCTGTCAGAGCTCCCAGAGTGCTGCCCCTCTCATCTGTGTGATGCACAGCTTCGTGCAAAGCGGGAGGAGTCGGGGCACAAATGTCAAGTGCTCCTCTCCTGCCTGCTGCTACTTGTCAGCAGGGGAATACTGACGTGGCTGAAGGGCAACTGCTTGGCTATCAGTCAATCTAAGGGAGCGGGCTTGTACTGACAGCTGATGGCTTGTAACCAGTACCCAGCAGGGATGACAAATCTGGTGATAAAAGCCTGCGAGCTTAGGTAACTTGTTGGCTTTATATGATACTGAGTAATGTTCGATGTTACAGACAATCCTGGGCCTCCAGAAATCCTAGAATCCCAGAATGGTTTGGGCTGGAAGGGACCTTAAAGTCCATCTCATTCTGAACCCCAGCATGGGCAGGGACACTATCCACTAGCCCAGGGTGCTCCAAGCCCCATCCAGCCTGGCCTTGGACACTGCCAGGGATCCAGGGGCAGCCACAGCTTCTCTGGGCACCCTGTGCCAGGGCCTCCCCACCCTCACAGGGAAGGATTTCTTCCCAATATCCCATCCATCCCTGCCCTCTGGCAGTGGGAAGCCATTCCCTGTGTCCTGTCACTCCAGGCCCTGGTGAAAAGTCTCCCTCCACCTTTCTTACAGGCTCCCCTCAGGCACTGGAAGGCCGCAATTAGGTCACTCTGAAGCTTGTCTTCTCCAGGCTGAACAATCCCAATTCTCCCAGCCTTGCCCCATGGAGCTGCTCCATCCCTCTGATCATCCTGGTGCCTCCTCTGGACTCTCTGCAGCAGCTCCAGGTCCTTCCTGTGCAGGGCCCCAGGGCTGGGGCAGCTCTGCAGGTGGGGTCTCACCTGAGCGGGGCAGAGGGGCAGAATCCCCCCCCTCCCCTGCTGCCCACGCTGCTTTTGATGCTTCTTTTTGATTCTTCTCTACAATTCCACATTCGTATGTGCTTTTGCTCCTTTTTTTAGTTGGAACTGGAAGTTTAGTCAGATGTTTGTCCCTTTTTTCCCTGCAGAAGCTGTTCAGTTTTTAAATGCTATGGAAGAAGAGGGTGTATGCTGCAACAGAGCACTGCCTGAAGCCTGCCCCAGTATTCTGAGGGAGAGAGGTAATTGTTTGCTTAGCTGACAATGGAGCTGGGCTCTCCAGACGCCAAAGCAGCACTTCAGGTGATAAGGGCAACCTAATAAAATTGGCTCTTAACTATTTGTAGGCTGTAAGAAAACAGTATGGAGAGAATATTTTCTACTAGAAGGGGATGGAGTCAGGGTTCCAATCTGAGCGTGCACAGAAGTTACACTGGATAAAGAACATGAATAAAAACTGTTTAATGCGTGCCAGTAAAACTAGTCACTAACTAAAGTCTCCTTGTTTGATTCCAGCCAAATCATCAGAGTCAAGACCCTTCCTCTGCCTCTGTGGCAGAGGTTGCTGGTTGAAGTCAGTGGGAGTTTTGCAGTACTTTTCCTGAAACACATGAGCTGGTGTAGTAAGTTTACCCTACTTGGACTCAGCAGAGTAAACCTTTCGTGCCCCTGTGTAATCGTGGCTGTGCAGCTTTGCCCTATCTGGCTGAGCTGGCGGGGTTCCTTGAAAAAAACGGGAAACTTGTAACTAAATGTAATGCAAACCCTTTTCCTTGCTCTGAACAGGACTTGCCCTGTGTTCACGGTTAAGGATTAGCACTTGCTCCACTCTCAACTCAACATTTCAACTCTTAGTTGCAGATTTGCAGTCTGAGGGAAGGTCAGTGTGGAAAACTTCATTCTCCAAAGGGGGAGCTGACATGCAAATGTCACTTTGGTGAATAGAATAAGAGTTTTAAGTAAGTGTTTCTCAATTATCAGTAATAAGCTTTGAAGTGCAAAGCTGAATGACTAAAGCTTCTGTACTCAAAGCTCTCCAAGTGATCCGCAGCTGGAAAATGTAACAAGAATCAGTCTTCCCACATGACAGAACCATACTCTGTTCTGCTTATATGATGATTCATGACCACCACTTCTCCGTGTGGGCTTGTCCTTGCTCTTTCCTTGTTCTTCCACAGCAGCTTCCTTCTCTTTTCCCTGGAAAGACCTCTTTCTGCACTGGTGTGTGTATACCACTGGGGAAGAGTGCTTAAACATCTGCACTTGGGGGCTGAGACACAGCTCCCCGTGCCACATCACAGCACAGAGCCAAATCTAAGCCTGACCTAAGGGTGAAGTCAGTCCTTTGGCTCTGGGAATCAGTTCAGCGTTGGACCAGGCCTTATTCAAGCCTTGATTGCTTCACTGCTTAAAAAAAAAAAAAAAAAGGAAAAGAAAGTGCACTAAAATGGGCTGAAATGTAACTCTGAACATTTGAGCTATTTAGCTGGAGTTCTTAGTACACTACAAACTTCATAATAACTTTCATAACTCATGCTTTGTCCCTTCCCTCCACAGAGATGAAATGCACTGATTTACATTTGGTCTTTTTTTTTGTCATTAAGAGAAAACAATCAAGCACTTTGTAGGCTGTGAAGAAAAAGAGTAAGTTATTTTACTTATTTTTTTTCCTACTCCTAAATACTAGGAGTTGATGAATATTTAAATGGGATCAATTCTGCACTAGCTTGTGGGTAATTTGCATAAGCTCCAGCGTTCTCACTAGTGCAAGTGACACTGATGCCATGCAGGACAAAGCTGTGCCACAGGCTGGGACGGGGTGTGCAGCGTGACTGCCTGTGGCTGCAGAGCTTCCAGCCTCATTGCTGGCTTCAGCCAGGGGGAAAGGAAGCCTGGAGAAAAGGAGGCTCAGGGGGCACTTCTGGCTCTGCACAACTCCCTGGCAGGAGGGGACAGCCGGAGGGGTCGGGCTCTGCTCCCAGGGAACAGGGACAGGACAAGGGAAACGGCCTCAGGCTGGGTCAGGGGAGGTTCAGGCTGGACATCAGGAAGATTTTCTTCCCAGAAAGGGGGGTCAGGCTTTGGAAGGGGCTGCGCAGGGCAGTGTGGAGTCCCTATTCCTGAGGGTGTCTGGGTTGGTTTAACACAGCCTGGGTTTTGGTGGGGCCAGGGGAAGCCACCGAGATGGCTTCTGTGAGAAGCTGCTGGAAGTTTCTAGTATGTCCGGCAGAGCCCGTCTCTGACGGCTCTGAAGATGGACACGCTGCTGGCCCAATTAGACAAGTTGGTAACGCCTCTGTGGTGACATATTTAAGACAGGGGAAAAAGGAAAAAAGAAAGGCGCGCATTTTGTTCTGAGGGGTGGTGAGGTGTCGGGGCTGGGGCTAGCCCGGCGCCATCTCGGCACGGCCCATCTCGGCACGGCCCATCTCGGCACGGCCTTCGGCGAGCTTCGCCTGCTTATCCGCTTTTAGCCGGCCGTGCTGCGGGCAGAAGGGGCCAGAGGCAGCTTTTTTTTTCTCCTTCTCGGCGCCCCGCACGAAGAGCGGCGCTGAATGGAGCCGGCACCGCCCGCGCGGCCGGCGGCTACGACGTGGCGAGCGATTCCCCGACGCGGAATCCGGGCTGCAAACCTAGCCGTAAGTTTTTGCTTCAGCCTCTTCAGGAAGGATTTGAATTGGGAGGAATTAATGACTGAAAAGAGCTGGAAGGGGCATAGTGGGGTTTTGATGTCGGGGAAGAGGGAGGAGGAAAAAGGCGGTGGCTGGTAGTGAGGTGGGCTAACCTGCACTGCAGTGAACGGATGAGTTCTAAAGGGTGGCCTTTCTTTTTTGAACAATAATTGATCATTTTCACTGCATATCGGTTATTTATTGATAAACAGAACTTTATTTCAATGAGCAGGGACTGGAGCATGTCCCCTCACTGCTTGCCCTCCCCAGCTCCAGGGCAGGTTGATGGAAGTCCACAGATAAGTCATTTGACTGGCAAAAGTATCTTGAAAAATCAGTTCAGGCTTCCATGGAAGAGACGCTTGTCAGGAAAATTAATCCACAAACACCAGAGGTTTGTGTCCAAGGAGGAGGCAGAGGAGTCCTGTAACTTTATCCGAATAAAGGGCGAGGTCACAGGTATTTCCCATGGAGTTTCTCAGATTGTTAGAGGACGCAGCCTCCTTTTTATCATAATTTCCCGGCCACATTTCCCTCTCTCTTTCCCCACTGGCTGAGGTCATTGAGAGGTACAGACCCCTTTTCTGATGTGTACCCCCCCC
>VZTD01003688.1:199959-282614 GCA_013397725.1 Rhagologus leucostigma | reverse complement strand
CTTTCCTTTGAGGAAAAATTTCCTTTTTTCCCGAACCCTGTGGGGGGGAAGGGTGGTTGCAACCTGGTTTTCTCTCAGGGGCTATATTACTAGATTTTGGCCAAACCGACACACAGAGTTTCCTGCAGAAGCTTTATATAAAACCAAGCCTCTGGCTGGGGTTGCTCCAAAACCACTCATCATCCCCTACCTGAAAAGGCATGTGTTTTTTTTTTTACCATCACATCTTCAGGGGCTCTGAGCCCAGAGGTGTCTGTGCTTGTGGGCTCTTGGCAGGTGCATTGAAAACTGTGAAGAGATGAGAAGCACGAGCACTTCTCTGCAGGTTCCTCTGCTCCGCCTGATGGCCACAGAGTCGTAGAACTCTGCAGGTTGGAAAAGAACTTTCAGATCAGCAAGTCCAGCCATCAACCCAGCACGGTGCTCACCCCTAAACCGTGTCCTCAAGTGCCACATCCACACAGTTTCTGAGCACTTGCAGGGATGGTGACTCCATCCCTGCCCTGGGCAGCCTGCTCCAGTGCTTTACAAACCTCAGTGTTATCTTCTGGGTGCAATTAACAGTTTGGATTTATGATGCTTACCTAAGAGCAGTGAAGAGGAGTTGTCTTTGTTGGCAGTGTGGTGTTGTCAGGCCTTTGGCTTAGTCACACACTAGGAAAGGAGGCATCTGGCAGCAGCAAACCCTGCTTTTGTTCTGTTCCTCACAATTAAGCTCCTGTTTACCTTGAGGTTTTCTGATGTATTATTAATCCAATTTTTGTTCTTAAACGTTTCCTAGGGAAAAAGTGGGTTTAAAGTGTGATTTAAAACCAAATTGGTTTTATTTTTTCACTCAACTGTGAGTCAGTCGGCTGCATACAAAGCCCTCGATTTCAACTCCTGACTAAAAGGGAACATTTCCTGTGCTGTCTCTGTTCAGCTTTAAAAAAGGAGCTCAGTGAGCTCTCCTGACTCAAGGTGTGCAGTGACTGGTGTGAGAATGCAGCTGTGGTCAAAGCTACTGGTCAGGACACCTAAGATAAGACTCGTGAAATAAAACTAGACCCCCTGGCAGTATCAGGTGGTGTCCCCTGCATTAAGGAAGCTGCAGTTAAGTCGGGTGCTGAGCTTACGTGCTGTGACACCTGCCATAGATCCATCATTGCTTAGCTGGAGAGCTGAGCCAGCCACAGGCAGCTTCTGGAAACAAATTGGGGTGAAAAAGGATTTGTCTTAACAGATGCATCAAACCTTCACTCTTCAAACAAGGGTGTGTAAGTGGCCACCATCTTTCCTGGCCGTTTAATCATGGTTTTTATTAATTGAGCCAGTGTGCAACATCATCTCTGTTGCCCACACACACACACACGTCCAAAGCTGATCCAGATGCTGCTCAAGGCGAGCTGACTTAGCCATTTCTTTGGGGAGGGATGTGTTTGAGCTCTGAGAACTGCACATCAAAAGCTGCAGATAATCAACATTCCCCTCCAGTGAGGAGAAGATAAACTCCATGTTATTGGCATTTCCAGTCCCAGAGAGGGCTGGGTGAGGCTTTGCGTGAGGTTTGCCAGCTGTTCCGTGGTCAGGGAATATGAAGGAGGCTGCAGAACTGTTTCCTGCCTGAGCTTGATTGCAGCCCTGGTCCCAGCTCAGAGCCGTGGTGGTAACTGGTGAGGTTTTGCCTAACTTCCCAGACATCCTCGCTTTGAACTCATGTTGTTTAGGCTGAAAGGGATCACCCAGCCCAAACCTGCTGCTGCAGCAGGGTCACTGAGAGCAGCCTGTCCAGGACTGTCCGGTTGGGGTCTGAATATCCCCACAGCTGGAGATTCCACAGCCTCTCTGGGGGAGCCTGTTCCAGTGTGTGACCAGTCTCACGGTCAGAAAGGGTTTTCTGTGCTCAGATGGAGTTTCATGTGTGTGTTTGTGCCTCATTCCCTCCCATCAGGTGCTTGGGCACATTGATCTGATCATCCCTGAGCAGTCGGAGCTCTCTCAACCTGTTCCCACATGAAAGATGCTCCAGCCCCTTCGTCCTCTTTTGGTCCTTTGCTGGATTTTCTTCTGTAAATCCCTATCTTGTACAGGGGGAGCCCAAATTTAACAGCACTCCTCCAGGTATAGCTTCCCTAGTATTGGGTAGAGAGGCAGGATCACCTCCCTGCCCCTGCTTCAGTCTCTTCAGAAAAGGAATGAAATTGTGCATTTCATGTACAACCATGGTAGTCATTAGGAATAACAACATAAAAACCCCTCCCCAGACCCAGTTGCGTAAAAAGGGTTATTTCCAATGCAACTTGGATATGGTTTTAAGAATATTTTCATGCACAGACTTCTTATATCAGAAAAGTACACGTAAAGAGAGGGAGAGTGTGGAAACTACTGAATATAGATTTTGTGAGTGGTATGCTTTGCAGTGATGGGCTGTAGGGGGAAAAAATGTGTTTGTTTTATGAGGAAATAACTAGGGAAAGGGCAGCAGGGGAAGAGTAGTGCTGCAGGAATAAATGGCCACCAGGAATTGCAAATTCAGACACTGGAAATGGTGAGAACTTGTTCTGGCTTAAATGAATGGGTGGAAAGTACTATTGTCCAAAGCTGTAAACTCAAATATTGCTATTTTTAGGCTCGTTATTCCTGTTTGGTTTTTTTTTCCTCAGTGGGTAATTTTGGCTCTAGTGACCTGGAGGTGTGATTTTTGTAGCTGTCTAAGACACGGCAGTCAAACTTCCTTTGCAGAGCAGAGTCTGGTCTTTGCAGTGGCAGTACCACCAGTGTGATTTTCTGTGCCACTCAGCCTACTGCTTAACAGCTTTCTTACCAGCACCTTTCAGGCTTTGCTCTGGGTGAGTTTTACACATCCAAACAGATTACCAAGATCAATGGAACGTTTCTTTTTTGTGCAAAGAATGGCAGCTCGGCTTGTCGAGGCTCTTCATTCCCGCTTCCTTCTGCCCTCAGTGTAACCCGTGGTCTCCGGAGCACTGATGTAAATTTGCATTCCTCAAGGCCTTGATTTCTATTTAAGCTGCTGTCATAGAAGCAACAGAATTCTTCCCTGTGAGGGTGGGGAGGCACTGGCACAGGTTGCCCAGAGGAGCTGTGGCTGCCCCATCCCTGGAAGCTTTCCAGGTTTGACGGGGCTTGGGGCAACCTGGGATAGTGGAAGGTGCCCCCTGCACATGGCAGGGAGTGGAATGAGATGATTTTGAAGGTCTCTTCCAGCCCATTCTGTGATTGCATGAATCACGTTTGCCTTGAGGAGGGGGTGTGTGCCTGCAGAACACCCAGCACAGATCTGGGAGCAGAGCTGTGGCTGCTCCCTGCTCTCACCTGTGCTCCATCCCTGAGTGAGGAGCTGTGTGGGGGTAGCAGGTCTGAGCCAGGAGCACCTTGCACGGGGCTTGGAGTAGAACAGGAGAGGTGTGGTGAGACCCTGTGGGTCTGGAATTCCTCTTTCAAATATTCATTCCAGCAAGTGTTTATTGGCTGTTACATCTAAAGCTGTGTATTTACAGATTCTGATCGTGTTTCAGCTGGAGAGCTTTAACAGTGGAGTCCCCCATCTCCAACCTGCCTTTTGAAAGCAGTGTTATATTTAGCTGTTTTTTATTACTGGCAACTTCAGCAGTTGAAATTGGACCTTGGGGCTTCAAAGCAGCTGCTTGGTTAAGGAAGCATTGCTGAATAAAAGCTCCCTGCTCCGCTCCCCTCCCCCTGCTTTACTGCACTCCCAGCTGTGTGAGCCCAGCAGCAAGGAAGGGAAGTTGGCCTTGAAGTGAATCTAAAGAGGAAAGAGAGTGGGAAGAGGAGAGGTGGAGTCGGCCGGGGAAATGCAATAGCAGCCCGCAGCGTGGGAAGATGAGAAAGCAGCAGCAAAGGCACTGATGGTTCAGTCTCTGTGCGGGTGAGCTCTGCGGAGCAAGGGCTGAATGGAGGGGAGGACCAAGGAGTTTAAAGAGTGAACACACTCAGTGAAAAGGCAGGGATTATACTCCTGGTTCTTTCTGGAGTAACAATCAAAGGAAAAAGGTAAGGGGGACAAGGAGGAAGCGAGTGAAATCAGTGCCAAATTCCGCTTAAAATACGAGCCTTTGATAAACAAGGGGCTGTGAAAGCTGGAGGACACTTGGAAGTGTCTTTGGTGTAATGCAGGAAGCAAAGAATACTAAACAGGGTTGAGAGAATCCTGTAGGCATGATACTCCTATTTCATTACATTCTTACTTTGGTTGTGTAACTGTGCTCTAAGCTGGCCCTGGCAATACATGTTTTAATCCTTAGTGCAGCTCAAGAGTTACTGTATTTCATGGCATGAAAGTAACTGTCAAACACATTTGTTTTAAAATTTAGCTATTTTTTTTTCTAAGGGATTAACAGAAACCTGGAGACAATAGGATGGTATTTACCTTCTATAGCACTCCTGCCTTCAGTAGAGAATAGGGTGGCTTTTAGCCAAGTCTAACACATTCAAGTTGAACTCCACATATTTTAGGCAGCTTTTGGTAAATAAATCAGTTTTAAATGCACTGAGTAAAAGTATCAGGCTCAGGTCACTTTGAACTGCTGAAAATGACTTGACTGCAACTTTGAAGCCTTGGAGGGAGTTGAAAGTACATACCAAAGGAAACAAAATTGGGCTAAAACTTCATTTCTGTCTTTCAGGGTAGTGCAGTACCTACTCTGCAGTCCCATTTTGTCAGACCACTGTGGGTGCAATTAGTCCCTGCAGTTGCTAATGGCTCTCACCTTTCAGTGAGGGGGTATTTCTTGCTCCCTTTGAACCAGAAGAAGGTGGAGCACAGAAGTGGCTGGCTCAGCTTTTCCATGGCGCTCGAAGCAGGCCCTCAGTGTGGGGCCCTGTGCCCCAGCCAGCACCTTACCGCAGAGACATCTCTTTTATCCGAGATTTATGAGGCTGGCAGTTGGGTTGGGGTTGAGTGGTTGTGCAAACAGGGTGGCCAGTGAGACAGGGCTGGTTTTTTTTTTGCTGTGCTGCAGTGCAGCCCCTCCAGTGCAGCTGTATCTCCCCTTGGTTACCAAACCCACAACTATTTAGGTAGTCCTGGGTAACAGCAGTGCTTTGCTTACCCTTTCTTTCCTTTGGCAATGGTAACAGACCAGTGACTCACTAGAAAAGACACAAAACTTTCTTCTAAAGATTTTCAGAATTTAATGTGACTCTGAACTTCATCCTGCCAGCCAAGTACTGCTAGAATGCTAAATCTTTCTTGTAGGCTCCCTTCAGGTACTGCAAGGCCACAATGAGGTTACCCCAAAGCCTTTTCTTTCCCAGGCTGAACTATCCCAATTCTCCCAGCCTTTCCGTGTAGCAGAGGTGCTGCAGACCTTTGATAATCTCTGTGGCCTCCTCTGGACTCTCTCCAGCAGCTCCACATCTTCTGCTGTTGGCGCCCAGGCCTGGAGGCAGCTCTGCAGGTGGGGTCTCACCTGAGCAGGGCAGAGGAGCAAAATTCTGCCTTCCCTGCTGCCCACACTGTGGGATCAGCCCAGGGCACGGGGGCTTCGGGGCTAGGGCGGGTCCAGCTCTCACCCACCAGCACCCCCAAGTCCTTCTCCCAGGGCTGCTCCATCTGTTCATCCCCAGCCTGGATTAATTCTGGGGGTTGCCTGGACTCGAGTGCAGCACCAGCACTTGGCCGTGTTAAACCTCATGAGATTCCCATGGACCCGGTGCTCGAGCTTGTGCAGGTCCCTCTGGATGACGCCGTCCCTCAGGTGTGTCACTGCCACTCCCCTGGGTGAGCTCCGCACGCTCCAAACGAGCTGATGCTGTTGCACGGTTTACCTGCAGCTTTATGTGTTTCCCCATTGGATCACCAGCTCTATTTTCAGAGGAACTGGCTGTTTTATCCTGATTTCTCTGTAGGCTCAGTGAGCCCCCACGCTCCGCTCTCTTCTCGCCTGCGTGTAGCAGGTCTGCTCTAGGAGTAGAGCAACGCTGCCGTAAGAGCGGCTTTCACCATGCTGCAGCTGAAGGCTTCATTTCCATATGGCTGGCTTAAAAGAGAACAGCTTTCTTTGGGCTTTCTCTTGTGGCAGAATGCCAGGCTCCCCCACCTTCCTGCTGGGGTTGTGGTGGTTTGCTGGATGACGGGATAAATCCACTTTTTTTTCTCCTCCTTCCTAGCTCTCTGTTGAGGGGCTCGTGCAAGCCCTTCTCTCTGAAAGGCACGTTAGAAGCCTTAAAATGCGTAAGAGTATCAAAGTGTGACGTGAGAGAATAATCTGCATAATCAGATTTTGGGGTTTATCTGGGCTTTTTGTACAGAAAAGGCCACGTATGACATGTTCAGTGCTGAAATCTGGACTGTGACCTCCTCTTTCATCCCTTTTTCTGTTTATTTAGCCTGCAAAAATGTCTCCTTTTGGCCTAACTGGCATGGAAAAAAGTATTGGAGGCCAGAGGAGAATTTGAAGTGACTCTTCAAGTTGCAAAGGCCCAAAACAAATGAGGTGGATTTTTTTAAGACAGAGTATCCCTGCTAGCAAAGAGGTACCAGATGAGAAATGGGGAATAATTCAGCTTGTCTGATGAAGTTTCAGGAGACAGTGGACCAGGTGAGTCTGGATTTGGATGTCATCCATTATCAGGCTTGGCTGATTTGAAAGAAGGATTCTGATGGCTGAGGCTGTACTGCAGGTGGACTCAGACTGAGGGTACACACCTCCAAAACGTGGTCTCTTTGCAGTGGTCCTGGCAATGCTGGATAGGGCAGTGAAGTGGAAGTGCTGCCTCTCCTGGAGGGATCAGTAGCAGTGAGGTACATTTTGTGCTGGAGGATTTCAAATTTGATGCTACCTAGCGAGTTGCAGCTGAGATTGGACTCACACTGACTTGCCCCCGAGGTCTCAGAGCAGATGGTGAGAAGGATTCTGAGCAAGACCAGGGTTGGCAGCCTTTGAGATTAATTTTTTTGGAACAAACAACAGCATGAATAGGCACAAAATTCAGGATGCCATAATGTTTCGTGCCATCTGTGACCTATTAGATTATGATAATGATGAGAAAACTAGTGTTTAATAACTCACTGCCTCGGACAACCTGGGGATGGGTAAATCCAGAGTCATCCGTCTGTGCTTCGCTGGAGCTGCTCTTGGGGAGGATCCTGGAAGTGGTATCCTTTGAGGGAGCAAGGAGTGAATATACAATGACTTCTCTAGCTGAACTTGTTTGTGAAATGCTGGCTTTTCCCAGGAAAGCACATATAAAAATAGCAGTCAGCCCTCTCTTGCCACAGAGCATATGTCTGTAGGCTCAGCTTTGAAGTTCACCAGTTGCTGCAGCTTCTCCACAGAGGTTAAAATGCTTCTGTAATGGCAGTGACCTGAGCACTCGGGTTCATTTTTGCATTCCCCCACCTCTAGGCTGCTGCTTGGAGTCCGAGGCATTTAAATGAGTTGTCCCAAATGGAGTCCTTAAATTCTTCAGTGCCTCTGATGCCGGTGAGGAGAGCTCAGCTGTGCTCCCCGGGCTGGTTTTGCATCCCTGGCGAGCAGATCCTCACAGCCTGAGCTGTGCGTAAACCCCACTGCGAGCACTGCACATTCTTTCCTATGCCTTCCCCTCTCATCTGGCTTGTTCCTCAGGCCCTTCTATTTGGCAGAGCTTTACCAAAATGCATAGAAACATAGCTCCCTCTCACCTCTGCAAGGTCTTCTTCCTTCAGCTGAAAAAATTGCATTTATTGTTCAGCTCTCCCGAGCTGACTGTTTTCTTCAGCAGCATGGAATGACTCCTGCTTTTGGCTGAAGTCTGTGTTAGGCCATTATAGAAATTAGGCAGCCGCCCAAAAGTCTGCCAAGGGGGAAAACCTACTTGCCATTAAAGCTTTTAACAAATGAAATTGGTAGGTAAGTCCATGACCACCTGGGCTCCTGTGCAGCAGGATTCCTGTGGACATCAAAATCCTGAACGAGTTCAGCCCCCACCTGAACTAGTCTGATGTTTTAGAAGTGACCTAATTGAAAATACAGCCAGTAATGTAATTATCATCAGGAAACAGCTCACCTTCTGTTGGTTAATTGTATTTTCCTTGTATACTTAGTCTGTTTCAAAGAAGCTGCCTTGGATGGCACACAGGGTTTCCCTTTAATTACTGCTGTATGGTAATTGTCATGTAATTATGCTGTTATGAATGTAACGTGCATGTATTATGTGGGGCAGTGATTTATGGCATGTAAGCATATTTTTAAAGTGTTAGAGATGTTCTCCACACAGGACTGCTAAGTACTTTAATGACAGGAGTCTCACAGCCATCCAGTGTTTTAATTTCCCAGTGTTTAAGGTCTCCTGTAATAATGCTACTTCATCATCCAGTCAATACTTGGAGAATTACACTGGTTGCTTGTGGTGAGGTATTTAATGATCCTCATCGTGCTTGCAAAATTTCTGCTAGTGCAGAAATAAATTGGGCGTCATGATAGGGCAAGGGGGAATGGCTTAGCTGAAAGAGTAGATTTAGGTGTGATATTGGGAAGGAATTGTTGGCTGTGAGGGTGGGGAGGCCCTGGCACAGGGTGCCCAGAGCAGCTGTGGCTGCCCCTGGATCCCTGGCAGTGTCCCAGGCCAGGCTGGACAGGGCTTGGAGCAGCCTGGGACAGTGGAAGGGGTCCCTGCCCATGGCAGGGGGGGGAACGAGGGGAGCTTGAAGGTCCTTTCCAACCCAAACCATTCCATGGTTCTGTGATGCTACTGGGAGTGTTTTGGTACCAGTACGTGCTTCGAGGTGCTCCGTGTGTGCTGGTTAAACCAAGGACTGGGTGTAATCCCGTTGTAAAAAGGATGGAGGTTGAGTTCAATGTTAGCACCTCACCTGTGCACGCAGGAGCAGTGACTTTGCAATCTTTTCCTTCTGCTAACTTCCCTGATAGCTCTGCCAAGGCACCTCCGAAAATCAAATTTACTCTAAAAGGACACAGGATCTCTGGAGATTACCTTTGTGTGAATTACTTTTGTAAACAGGTCGTGACCCCAAAGAGGTGACAGAAAAGGTTTTGAATCATTTACTCCAAAAAAAACTCCAGGAGGGGTTGTAGCAGTGGAAACCTGAGCACAGAGCTGTTGTGGAGGAAGTTATTGATGGCTGAGTGTGCTGAGCACTGTAGCATCCAGTTGCTTGCAGATGGACATTTGGGAGCACAGTAATTTGTGTATCATTAACCTTCATTCACAATTTAAAGGTGCTTGTGGTCGGGTTTTTTTTTGCCCCAGGATGTTTATTCATAACTTAATACCTGGCTCCCCTGCTGCAGTGTGCTATGTGACAGAACTTCTGGTTTATCTCAGGGTCTGCATTTCTTTTTAGGTGTTTTCAGAAGTTTTGGGCTGCGTTGAAGGGACAACAGAAACTGTGGGCTATGTTTTAAGTGCTAGTCCCTGAACCAGCAGGGAAACCCTTGCTGCCCTGGTGACAGCAGAGGAAATCAGCCCCAGAAATTCCTGGCTGATGAAAAAAACTGCAGAAGCACCCATTTGGCAAGACCTTGTACAGCAAGTACTTTATGATGGGTGGTTGTAAGTTGCCTGGGAAAGGCTTTCGGAGCACACTGTAGTTCCTGGAATTAACATTTTCATCCCGGATTTCTGTGGTACATATTGTACAAATGAAAGTTGTATCAGGAAAATAAATCTCCGGTTCTGTGCTTGTGCTAACGCACAAATGCTTGTGTTATATTCCCAAATTAAGCAAAACCAAAGTGACTGGACAGAACTCAACTGCATCTGTCTGTTTGCAATGGAACCAAGCATGAGGCAGTGAAGCATGACTAAACCGTGCTGGCAAAGGCATTTTTATCCTGAATTAAATTTGTCTGTGGGCTTTGGCTCGCTGCGCTGCACAAAGGCTGAAACTGGCTGTGAAGAGGACAAAGAGCTCATCACGAGCACACGGAATTGCTCCGACACGCTGCACAGGGGCTTTGCTGAGGCTGGGTTTGCTGCAAACGTGCAAGAGCAGGCTTGGTATGTTTTTAGTCCCAGCTCAATCACCGGGCAGATAATACCGTGCAAGTCCCCTGCTCAGTGTCCCGGTGGCTGCACTGAGCCGTGTTTGGAGCAGGGCAGATGATAACCAAGGTCACTATTTTCCTGCCCCTTACCTTTGTCAGGCTGGTTACTCATTGTTTTGCATCTTCCCCTCCACCCTGAATTTTTTGTTGCTGGAAATGATAGCAATGCTTAAGTAATTTTATCCTTTCCTTTTTTTTTAATCCTTTTTTTTTCCTCAGGACTTGTGTGTTTCCTGGTCTGTGGGATTCTGCCCCACCATACTGATGCCTTAGGTTTTAACCTTTATATTTTCCAAATCCTGTACTGCCTGGTGTGTAAATCTGAAGTTTCTTGTGGCCTGGTAGCTGCTGTTCTCTCGTGCTGGTTAGACATAACCAACCTCTCTTAAGTTTCCACTTCAAGGACACCAGGCCCCAAAATGTGTAAACTAAAAGCCACTGAAGGGGGGGTCAAACATCATTAGGGCGTAATTACATCATTAACTGAAGTTATAATTGGAGAATTAACCCTGCTATGCAAATAGACCAAACTTGTGAAAGTGTGAAGAACCCGTGACCCAGGATCCATCTTGGGTGGAGGCTTTTGACTGCCCAGGGTGCACCTTTGAAGGTCCTTCAAATAAATACCTACTTTTATTCCCTTATTCTTGTCTAGCCTCTGTGTTCTACGTGGCCACTCAAGGCATCAATACACACACACAGACCTGGTCTGCTGGCACTGGCACAGCCCCTGCAGTTTGCTAACCCAGCATCTCTGGTACAAGGCTTGCAGGAGACGTGAACTGAGCCTCGTAGGATGCTGAGCTGCCAGCACAGCCAAGGCCTTCCCCCAAGGCTGGGGGAGCAGCCTTGTTTTTTGATACTGAGCCAAACTGCTCTTGTGCAGTGTGCTGCCCTCTGAGGATGAGCAGGTTAATCCCTTACAGATGTAGGAGCAGTGCCCTCTTCACTGATAAGCCAGTGTACCAGCCAGCTTTCTCCAAGCTGATCATCAAGGAAAAGATCTGATTTCTGATCTCTGATCTGCTCCAGCTTCCTTTTTACGTGGCATGGATGAACCTTGGAGAGTCAGCAGGTGCCCACCAAGCCACTCAGTCCCCCCTCCTCCCTTTCTCAGGGGAGATAACAAGGTGAAAAATCTCGTGGGTTCAGGTAAGGGCAGGGAGGTCCCTCACCGATCAGTCATGGGCAGAACAGAATTGGCTTGGGGTTGATTAATTTATTGCCAAGTAAAAGTAGAGCAGCACAGTAACAAACTAGAACTAAATCTTTGCCCCTACTCCCTATTCAGAATCTATGGGGAAAAAGTTTATTGCTTTTCTGTTTTTTCCTTAGTAACAACCAGGATGCATGAGCCTCTTCCCCAATACCTGAATAAACCAATAATCTCCAATTTTTCACTCCTCTTCTATTCCTGTTGCTAAGCTAGAAATGTGAAGTGTGAAATGCTGCTAAGAGGGCTCATTTACACTCACTGGGGTTGTATTGGCAACAATTAATTAGAGCCCTTACCAGAAGTGACTTTAAAAAAAGGCATCTTTCAGGTGAAGAGCACTTGGAGCCTGCAGGAGCCCCTTGCACCTGTAGCTCTATGTCCTTATATCTGAGAAGGGATCATCTCTTCCCCGTTCATCTCTGTGTGGACTGGATGTTCTGCCAGTGGTGGGATGGTCACAGATCCTCCACTGACTGGTTTTTGTGCTGTGATTATGTCAGTTTGTGTAGGAGTGGCAAGAAACAGCATCTGTTTAACAGGAGATGATCCATTCAGCTGCGGCGTCAAGAAGTCTTAGGGGTGGGCTGAAGCTGCTGGAAAAAGGGAGTTTTCACCCAGGGATGAAACTGGTGGGAAGAAGGGGGGCTGAGAGCTTTCCCCAAACAATCGTTTGTCTGTTCTCTCTAGAAACCGAAGGCTTCATTTCAACAAGCAGCCCTCCCACAACATATTTGCTGTAGCGAGTGCTGTGCTGTGACAAGCAGTGCCTTCAGAGGGGCTGGGGAGTGCTGGAGCGATTGCAGGGACCCGGCTGTTCTGATCAGCTGTCCTTGAACAAGGCTCCAGCCTGCAGTGCTCCTTGCTGGCAGTCAGCATCTTCTGTTTACAGTGTAAATCTTCGGCCCTGGGAAGGAAAATAAAGAGGAGAGGAGCAAGCAAGAAGCAGCTGTTGGCTTTGCAGTCCTGCTCATTTTGATCCTTGCATCCTGCTGTTTGATTCCATCTCCTGCCTCCAAGGCAAGGATCAAGCTTTCCCAAATTCTCTTATACAGGTTATTTCTATAAACCTTTCACTTAGTTTGTAAATAATACTGGTGTAAACCCACTAAGAGCTTTTTTTTACCTCTGCTCCTCGTAATTGCGTGTTGCAGCAGTTTATATCAGTGTAATAGTATGCAGCTGCAGGATTGTGCCTTTCTGACCTTGGGAAATCATTCCTGGATGCCTTCCACATGGGAGTGATGCAGTTGTATCTCCACAGTTACAGTGCTTGGCTTGATTGCTTGCTTAGTATCTGAAAGTTCCTGCAGTGTTCTTTCAGGTGTTGGTGATCCAGTATAATCTGTGTTGGCACGACTTAACTCTCTAAACCTCAGAAACCAAGTGTGATTGCTTCTTTACAGTGAAATAATTGGGAAGAGAAGGTTCCAAATGGACTTTTATCAGCAGGGAGAGAACCTGTGTGGCCTGGTTCTTCTGCGTGTCCCAGGCCTGTTTATACCTGCAGTGCTTGCCCCCTTTCATATTTGGGATAAAGGTGTCCTTACAGGCTGTGCTACCACCTCCATTCTGCTCCCAAATATCAAAATATGCCAAATAGGTCACGTGCAGCTGAACCAAAGGAGCCTTCAATGGGAATTGAGGCTGAACACCTTTGAAACAGTTAGGATTTATATTCCTCCCCCCTCACCTTCCTCCAGTCGTTTGCAATTCATGTGGCACCCGGGTGATGAGTCTGCAAGTCTTACTCGGAAATCATCGAAACATTAAAAAAGAGCTTGAGTATCTGTTTTGCCCCAAAACTGTTTCTGTTTTATGAGCTCAGAACACAAGCTGCTGATGGAGTGAATTTGAAAACTAGGTCTCGCTGCATTCCCAGGGATTTGCTCCCTGGAGGTGAGTTGGGTTTGAAGCAGGAGGTGTGTGTATTTGACACTAAAATAGAGTAGTTTTGTTATTTGTTTCCTCTTGCCCTTGAAAATAATTAGTTAAAACCTTTTGGGGAAACATTAACAGTATAATTGAACTAAGGAGGGATTTTTTCAGGCTGGCAGAAAACAAAAGGGGAAGGTGTCCCTCCCGTGCAGGGGTTGGAACTAAATGGTTTATAAGGTCCCTTCCAATCCAAACCATGTTGTGATCCTGTGGAGAAGTCTGATGGTAACTGTGTCAATGAGATGCCTGTGGAAGAATAGTGATCTGAAGCAGTTTAAAATTTGGGTTAATGCAGCTCAATTAGAATTACGGAAATATTTTTTCTGTAACTGAGAATGGGAAAGATGAGCTCAAAACAAATCTCTTCACAAAAAGCATTATCCTTAAGCTATATATCTAGACAAGAGATTCATAAAAATAAGAAACACACAGAATTTATGAGCTGATGTACAGGGTTTGTCAGCAAAAGTAGCTGCACTTCAATCAGATAGTACAGTAACTGCATGCTGTGCGTGCAGAGTCCCAGAGTGGTTTGGGTTGGGAGGGACCTTAAAGCTCATCCCATCCCACCCCCTGCCCTGGGCAGGGACACCTTCCACTGTCCCAGGCTGCTCCAAGCCCCAGTGTCCAGCCTGGCCTTGGGCACTGCCAGGGATCCAGGGGCAGCCACAGCTGCTCTGGGCACCCTGTGCCAGGGCCTCCCCACCCTCCCAGGGAACAATTCCTTCCCAGTATCCCATCCATCCCTGCCCTCTGGCAGTGGGAAGCCATTCCCTGTGTCCTGTCCCTCCATCCCTTGTCCCCAGTCCCTCTCCAGCTCTCCTGGAGCCCCTTTAGGCCCTGGCAGGGGCTCTGAGCTCTCCCTGGAGCCTTCCCTTCTCCAGGTGAACACCCCCAGCTCTCCCAGCCTGTGGTGTTGGACCAGGTCCTGGCACAGGGATTTGAGGAGAGCCCTCCTGAAGCAGACCCACCTCATGGGTGTGGTTCCTTTGGCTCTGAGCAGGTGACACCAGTGGTGACAAGTGTCCCCAACTGCAGTGAGCAGATGAGCCCAACAGGAGAAGCTGCTCTGTTGCATTACGCCTCAGCCAAGTGCCAGCTCTTAGGTTTTTTGTTTAAATACCAAATATCTTCCCTAAGATGATGGTGTCCTAACAGGCCTGACCTCGAATGGGCTCAAACAAGCTGTCTGTAGAACTGGGTGTGAGCACTTTATTCAAATACAAGTTGCAAGTATTGGCCAAACCACATCCAGTATGCCCAGCAGTCTCATTCATGGTATGCATGAAGTGGATTTTAAATCAGAATCATCAGATCAACAAAAAAGGATTGAGGCTTTCACTTTTTAACAGCACAAACAGCTCTATCAGCTCTCCCTGTTGGGATGTAATTATCTGATTTCGTGCCCTTTTTTTTTTACATTTTAAGTCCATATGTGTTGTTCAGTTGAACTTAAGAGGCACCATATTGTGAACCCTTCCCAACCCAACCCATTGCTAAATGCAGAAACTGACTTCCAACTGGCTTAGGAGGATTTGGACAGCACTGGCACAGCTCAGATTTGGAGTTCAGTACTAAAATACTTTTAAGCCATGTGTCAGATGTATTTTGAGTAGGGCTCAGTACTGTATCACTTAACCTCTGCACCCGGGCAAGCATAAATCCTCTTTTTTTGACTTCGACGGGCCCAAACTGTTACAAATAACGGTGGCCAAACTGGACATTAGTTTTACATGCACTAATGGGTGACAAAGGAGGCAGGGAGAGTGAGCTCTGAGTAGTGCTCTGGCCAAAGCAGAGAGAAGAGACCTTTAATCTGCTCTGAGACATGAAGGCCTTTCCCTGGCATATATCGGGCACAATCCCTTAGCCTGCAGAGAAGGAGGAGAGTGTTCTGTGGGACTCTGATATGTGGCTAAAGGAAAACAAAAATGTAGAAAGAGGGGGGGGAAAAGGGGAAAACCAAGCTGTGTTTAGCACTGCCTGGCCATCCTGTGCTCAGCACTGATCATGCCCAGTGGAGTTTGTGCTTCAGCACGGGCAGCAGCTGGATCTGTTGTAGCCTCCGTCAGTTAACTCAGTTCCTAGGATTTAAGCTGGATCTCTTTTCTGTAAACAGGAATGAACTGTCAGTCTCTTGTCCTGTAGAAAAATACATTGAGTTTAACTCCTCACCTCAGCCAGAGCACGTGGATATAACAACTCTACCAAAATTTTTGCGTGTTTTGGCACTCTCTGGTGATGTGCCTAAGTGTGGCTAAGCACAAATAACTGCTTTTGATGGAGTAACTCGAGTCAGTGGCATGCTGGAGGAGCTGGGGCACTGCTCTGCTGTACTGTGCTCCATCAGGTTTAGTTTTTAGCGGCTATGACAACAACAAAATGACAATTTGCCTCCAGTTCAGGCTCTGCCTCTTGCTCCTCCAGGTGAGCTGCTGCTTGAGCTCACATCTGAAGTGCTGGGGAGCTCCCTGCCCTGCATTTGAGGAGGATTCCCATCTCTTATCAGGTGTAAAAGCTTAGCAGAGCAGTTAGTGCTCTAGTGGAAGGAATTTGAGATGTTTTTGCCCTTGCCTCCTGCTCTTGGGGAGCTGTGAGGAGGGAGCCCCTGCTGCCAGCTGGGTAAGCTGTTTGGCCAGTGGTGTGCATCTGGTGGCACGTCTATGGGCATGTCCTTCAAAAGGCTGAGAGCAAAACAAAGGATTGGAAAGAAATCCAGAGGGCTGCTCTGTTGTGGCTTTCATTTGGGGTCCCTGGAATATGCAAAGAAAAATGTAATTGGATTTCCAAGGAAGGCAGAGGATAAGGGAAGCAAAGGAGGCCTGCCTGGGGAATCTAAATCTACTCTGACATTACAAGGGGGCACTGGAGGCAGGGCAGGTGGAGACACAAAAGGGTTGGTTCTCTTTCAGGGCTAAACAGCCCTGACTCAGGATTGGGTACCTGGAAAGAAAGCCTCCTTCCAGGTGTGTGATATGTTCTGGATCAGGAAACTTAGGCTGATCTCAGTGGAGAAGAAAACATCTTTGTCAAGTGCAGAACTTGGTAAAGTGGCTTCTGGCAATGCTTCTGAATCCAAGCAGAAAGCACCTTGGCAGAGGTGATGACTTGCAGCTCCTCAAGGCATGGACTTGATAGTCTTGGGCTTCTTTTCCAGCCTTAGTGATTCAAAGATTCTGTGACACCTTTTACCAAAAGCCTTGTAACGACTGGCTGAAACAGCAGGGACTCAGAGAAGGAAAACAAACAATGGCAACTGTGAAGCAAACGAGGAAAGAACAAGCACAGACTGATCTGGACAAGGAATTCAGGCTGGGATGGGATGGTGTGGGAGCAAACAACTGCCCCGAGTGTGCTGGGCTCTGTTACAGCCTGAGAGAGAAAGAGCTCTTCTTTCCAGACTGAGACACCCCTTTTGGCTGGGGATGCCCTCTGCCTCTCAGCTTGGGTGGGGTAAATGACACTGGAAGCTTGATGCTCACAAGCAGTTGATAGTCGTAGGCCCTTCTAGGTTGCCAGTGACCTGTCAGGTAGTAGAAAGCGAGCACAAAGTCAATCGGCAGAAAATGGAAGAGCACATCTGTTGCACCTGGAGGGGTTTGGATTTCTGAGCTGCCACATCAGTGTGCTGTGTCCTGCTCTGAGGAGGAAGCTCCCTGGATGGATGGCAGATCAGTACAGGTTTTAAATTCCCATTTCTACGGCTGCACAAAGGCACCAAATCTGGGCATAAACCCATCAGATACTTTGCAAGCTTGGAACGTAAACAGGAGGTCTCAGCTTTTAACGTTTTCAAAGGAGATGGGCAGATAGTGACAGGACAAGGGGCAGTGGTTTTGAAGTGACAGAGGGCAGGGTTAGATCAGATGTTAACGAGAAATTCCTCCCTGTGAGGGTGGGGAGGCCCTGGCACAGGGTGCCCAGAGAAGCTGTGGCTGCCCCTGGATCCCTGGCAGTGTCCAAGGCCAGGCTGGACAGGAGAGAGCATGGAGCACCTTGGGATAGTAGAAGATCTCCCTGCCCCATGGCAGGGGCTGGAACAAAATGAACTTTAAAGTCCCGTCCAACTCAAAACCATCCTGGGATTCTACAGGCGCAAGACCATGGACACAAATCTAACAGCTCTGAGATGCTGAGCTGTGCTGTTGTGATGGAGCATGGCTGGAAGGCCCGGGCTGCTCCCTAGCTGGAGTGCCAGCTTCCCTTAAGCTGTAATCCTCTTTTTATCTCCAGTCCTCACTCAAATCTGTCCGTAGCGCGTTGCTCTATTGTACAGGAACAACCTTGCTTCCTCCCTCTGAAGCCTGACGAGCGTGCTGACAGCCCCGTGTCAGCTGCTTTGGAGCTGGGCTTTGTTAAACCCAGGCGCTAATTCCCTTCGGTTCATCCGCCTGGCTCGGGTGAAAGCCATCAAACAGCAGGCGCCGGAGCTCTGCCCGGGATTTGTTTGCAAATGTAGACACTTAATGGTGAAAAAAGGTATGCCAGCACTTCCCAGCCTGGGGGGGAGTCGCTAAACCTGTGCCCTCAGCGCTCTGAAACCGTAATTAAGAGTTCGGGAGTGTTTGTCTGATGAAGCCTGTGAGCTTGGCAGGGGAGGGGGATTCTTTTCCCTGTCATGTCAAAGATTGTGGCCTAATTACCTGCTTCAGCATTTGGTGTGGTGCACGATGGGTGATGAAAGCAGTGGCTGAAGATACATTCTCACTTTGGGGAGGTCCCTGTAGTTGCTCGTCCTTGGTGTCACGGTTTTTGCTGCGGAATGTCTTGGGGTGACTCTATCATGTGTATCCCCTATCATGCTCTATGCCCCAAAAGTAATATTGTGCCTTTTCTGTGCCTTTAAACTGAGCTTGAAAAAAACCAGACGAACTTTCCAAAGCAGCTTCTCAAGGACACAGAGATTACAGTCGTCAGTGTTGTCTGACTGCGGAAGGCACGAAGGGAGCACCCCGCTTGCTTTTCCTTCAGCCAGCTGGTTTTTTTTCCCTCTTGGCGTGAGATGGACAGCTGAATTTTGTTTCCTGGGACTTTGTTTTTTTTTTTTCCCTTCTTCTCTTCTGAACTATTTCAACAACATGAGAACACATCAGGAGAATTTTCTCCCCGAGGCCCCGGGGTGGGCCCACGCCCTCACCGACCAGCTCCGAGGAGGAGAGAGACCACACCTACAGAAGGACTCTGAAATCTTCCCAGGTTTCTCTCTATAGCGGGGGTTTTAATTCATTCTTTAGCATCATTCTCCTTTTCCTGTGTGTTTGTTAAAATAAATAGTTTTTATCTCTCACTTTCCTTCGAGGAAAAATTTCCTTTTTCCCCGAACCCTGTGGGGGGAAGGGTGGTTGTAACCTGGTTTTCTCTCAGGGGCTATATTACTAGATTTTGGCCAAACCGGCACACAGGGACACGCTGAAATCCTGGAGATCCCAAAGTCTGTTCTGCAGTTTGGAAATGAACAGCAAAGCTGCTTGTTTGATGCATGCCTGGGCTGTGCTGCTGCTGCAGCATCCCGGCACCATCCCAGCAATGTGTGAGGTGACTGAGAAATATCTGTCACATGCTGTTTGTCCTTTCATCCTCTTCCCAGGAGCGAGTGCTGAGCAGTGGCCTTGCTTCAGATGCACACAGTCTCCTATGTTAAAGCCAAGAGGAACACAGAAACGGATATTGCCTCAAAGCTGCTGAGGAACGGGGATGAACACAGTGAATAGTGATGCTGTTTGAAGGAGGATAGGTTTGTGGCCACTTGTACCAGAATTTAATTTGGCTTAGGTTTGGTCTGTGGTGCAGAGGAGTATCCAGCCTGCTGGAGAAGGAGGGGTGTACAGTTAAAGAGCTCTTATGAGTAGATTGGGGGGGTGAGGGAGTCCCACTGAAGTGGGCTCTGCTTCCCTGTAGTGCTCGAAAGCCCTTCCTTTGTTGCCTGCTGCCAGAGTCCTTCGAGAAGCTTCGTGCTAAACGCGTTGGGGGCATTCCTGGCACAGCCCCTTTCTCTTCACAGCCCTTCCATTAGTGGGACGGGAAGATACTACGGTAAATCCCTGCTAGGCTGGCAGGTTGCCTGCCAGCTGATCCCAGGCAGAAGGAGCGCTGCTCCGGGGATTTAGTTGGCTTGCTGCACCAGAGTGTCAGGGGACATTGATCACTGAGCTGGGGAGTTCAGCAGTTCATCAGCAAGATCATCCCCTGAAGGCAGGTGAACACAGCCTCTCTCTGTTCCCCTCAGGAGCTAAAGCGCTTCCCAGGAAGTGTCTTAGAGTCCTTAAGGTTGGAAAACCCCTCTAAGATCATCAAGTGCAGCAGTGAACCCAGCAGCACCAGCACGCTGAGCACTAATCTTGTCATCAAGTGCCACATTATTTGAACACTTCCAGGGATGGTGACTCCACCAGTGCCCTGGGCAGCCTGTTCCAGTGCTTTAACAACCCTTGAGGAGCAATCCTGAGCTTTTGGCCTCATCAACATGTGTGGAGATGGTGGCAGCCAGGACCAGTGTTTATCGGATGGAAGTGGTGCTTTAGTCCAGGCATCACTGCCTTTGGCAAATGGAAGGGATTTTTAATGGAATTTAAATCTATTAGAAGCACTTCTCACTAGTCTGAGTGTCCGACTAGCCTTGCTGAAAGAGAAAAGTCTCCTGGAAAATTTAAGTGTGACCCTGCAGAGATGAAGACCTGATGCTGTGGGACCTTGAAGGCTGGGATACAACAAAGCAGGGAGCTCCTGGCACACTCCTTGCTGTAACTCAGGCCGGGACTGTCCTGGTTGGAGTGGAGATCCTGGTCTGTGGGTGGAGGTGCTCAGGGAACTAAATGCTTGTTCTTTTCCATTTACTGACCTCCCCCAGATGAGAAAGGGGCTGTCGTGTCGCTGGTCCCTGCTGCTGTGTCAGTTTTTTAGGAACAGTCTCGTTCCCAAAGGGGCAGCACAGAAGCACTGACGTGCAGGGGTTGAATCCCTGCTGCAGCAAGCTTGAAAAATCAGTGCTAAAAATTATTTGTAATTTTTTAAAAAATGATTTTATTCTGAACTGGAATTTTTTCACATTGTTGTAGCAATATTCATTGTGAAAGATCAGGGATTAAATATAAAAACAATGGTGGGACCAGACTGCGTTTCTTTAAAGGATATAACAGGAAGGTAATGATGCCTGTCTTGCTGGTCTGGTACGGATGGGATGGAGTCAGTTTTCTTCACAGCAGCCTGTAGGGTGCTGTGTTTTGGATTTGTGACTGATGCAGTGTTGCTAAGACTGGGGTGTTTGGGCTGTTGCTGAGCTGTGCTGGGGTTGAGTGAGGAACAGGGAGAGGACAAAACCAGGACACCTGACCTGAACCAAGCAAAGGGATATTCCACACTGCACGAGGATTATATCACGTTGCCCAGAGAAGCTGTGGCTGCCCCATCCCTGAAAGTGTCTTCCATGCCAGGTTGGACAGGGCTTGGAGCACCCTGGGATACTGGAAGGTGTCCCTGCCCATGGCAGGGGTGTGATGAATGAAATGAGCTTTAAAGGTCCCTTCCAACCCAAACCATTCCGAGATTCTCTGTTGTCCTTAGCATTAGGAGCTAATGGAAAATAGGAGGAAGGGGGCATGTTCAGGTAAAACATAGGGAACAACATGAAACCTTGCATCTAAAAATCTCCATAGTTCCGTATTGCTTCTTTGATACTAGAAAAAAGCAGAGGCAGAATTACCTGCTGCACATCCTTTCAGCTGAGCCAATAAACATCTCCCCGAGTCTGACCTCGGGTACAAGCTGCATTCTTCTGTGAGAATGTTTGCTGTAAACAATGTACTTGTTATCAGGGAAGTTAAAAAGAGGCTTGTTGGACACCGAAGGGAACGAGCACTTGCCAAAAGATAAACGCCCAGCCGTGCCTGCTTCCCATTCCGAGGCTCGGGGAAAATCACTGCAGCACCAAAACATCAGCTATATTGACAGGAACGTGGGAATCACTTGAGATGTAAGGGCTGTGTGTGGTTCTTCCTCTAGCTTTTTAAAGGCTTGGTTGGTATGCTGTCCGCAGCAACCCAGGGCATCTTGCAGAATTCCAAATCCTTAGTTAAATGCAGCTGCGCTCTGTGAGAACTTCCTTTTCTGGCAGTAAAAAAAAAAAGGGGGGAGGGAGGGAGAAGAGATGGTCCAAAAAAAGCGAAGATAGAAAGGATTCTGATAAAAGTGAATGGCTTATTAAAGAGATTCAGGAGGAAGGAGAGTAAGAAGAGATTGTCTCATGAGACATTTTGTATGGAGTACTGAGGGGAGAGAACTGCCCCCGGGCTGGGAGGTTGAATCTGTTAGGCTTTTTCTTGAATTTGGAGGAAACAGGAATTGCCGCAGTGCCTGCATCAGTATTAGACACTGGAGAGTACCAGGGAGACCTGTGTGGGGCAGAAAATGACAGGACATCTGACATCTGTTAGAAACGGCACGCCTCTGTGTCTCAGTCTCAAAACTGAGGGCTGGACCACACTCATGGTCTCAAACCATAGTAGGATGAACCTCCCCCTTCCAGTGCGAAGGAATCACCTGACATCTGTTGGGTTTTACTGTTCAGATTTTTTGGTGGGTAGTTTCATCATTTCAGGTTTCTGCTCCAAGCGGGAACTCAGGATTCCTCCACCAGCAGCGTGTGTGGGGTTCTGCCTCTTGCTTGCTAATGTCTGCTTAAATTTTTTTCGCTTGCATGAAAAGGCAGCCTAGCAAATTAGAAGCACTTGGTAGGCATTATGCTGCTGTTAATTATGTAGGAGCCCAGACACTATTCACAACAGTAATAGGAAAACTACCAAAGCAAATGCAGCAGTCTGAAATGCCAAATTAAGGTCTCAGCTCTTGAATGCAGCTAAATTTGCAAGTGGATGCTGTACTCTGTAAGCGTGGGGGTCCAGGCTTCCCTGAGTGGTTCCCAGGCTTTATCCAGTGCGTGCATCCCAGGATTAGAACTGTATTTGCAAGTGGGTTCGTATGCGAGCTGGAAGCCAGGGGAATCACCAGGGTCTGCACTGAGATTTGGTGGAACCCTCGTGGGGAAGGCGAGTCGCTCCTCCTGCACCAGGCCTGCACAGAAGTGGGTGACAGCGCTGTCAGTGTGACTCTGCTGTTGTAAGTGATCCATCTCGTGGCTTCAACCTGCTCCAGGCTCCTGGGGCAGCTCTTTGTCAGCCTGTTCGTGCAGCTGACTGAGGCTCGCAGCCTGGAGGCGTCAGGAGGGGAGTGCCAGCAGTGTGCTCCTGAATTCCGGAGCCCAGAGTTACGGAGAAAGCAGTCACTGCATGCCACCTCTGCAGCAGCCTTTTTGGACCACATCCTCTCCAGTTCGTGCACTGTTGTTCTCTTAACACCTGGGTTGGTACCTTTTATGTGTTACTTAAAGCCCAGCAGGTGTTGCAGCTTTTAGTTCTAGGTGATGTCTCAGGGTGTGCTTGCTGTTTTCTATCAAGGATTATTTGCCTGATGGCACTAAGGGAGGCGCTTCCACAATTCTCGCTGCACACAGTCATGGCACCGGTCAGTTTTATTTTCTTTGCTGTTGTGTAGGCTCTGTTTTCATTTCGTGGCTGAGGTCCATAGCAGAGAGAATTGCCTGGACACAGTCCTGGGGTAAATTCATCTTAATTACAGAAGAGCCTGCTGGGATTTCTTAACATGAGAGCTCTGCAGTGATATTTACATCAGATTTAGCTTTATATTAGGAAGAAATTATTTACTGTGAGGGTGGTGGGACCCTGGCACACATTTCCTGAGAGGCTGTGACTGCCCTATCCCTGGAAGAGTTCAAGTAAGCGTGATGTAGCTGGATTGACACAAACCTCTGGTGCCTTGTTGTCTGTGATCGAGGAATTGTTCTCCTTGTTTGCCACAGGTGACACCTGGTACTTTTCCTGCTGGCAGTCTGGATTAGAGGTGGAACTTCAGCCAGCAATGCCAGGATCTTATTTGAGGCCAGGTACTTTAGGTAACCACGCAAATGCCAAAGTTCATTGCAAATTCCAGCAGGTCCTGACTGAGTTTTGTCGTTCCTGTACAGGTCAGCCCCCAGACAGGATCAGTCATCCAGGATCTGGCTCTGGTCAGACACCTCAAAAGCAAACTCCTTTCTGTATTAAGTCTGCTTAGACTTTTTTTTTTCTATCCTGCAGCTTCTGAGCTTGCAAAACGTGCACTCTGATAATACTGCCCTTAGATATCCTGTTATAAATGTGATACCTTTATGGATAACTAGATATTCATCTTCACAGAAATCATACAAGAAAGATACATTTGGATGGGGGGGGGGAAACACCCCTCTACTTTCTATTTTGATCAGACTTACTGGATCTTTTCCAGTAAGGATTCTTCAGTAACTAGAAAAGATTCCCACTATTCTTCTAGGACTGAACATGCCACAGGACAAAAATAACTGTCATTAATATTGTAAATGCATATTTTGCCAGAGGATGGCAGTGTGGAAGGGTTTGAATTGCTCTGGGAATGCCTTTGTCTCAGCTGGGGAAGGAAAATGCCATCTGCTCTCTCAGGCAACACAGGCACCCAGACAGCTCCACCTTCAGGCAAATCGGAGAAATTAAGTGGGGGGCTGGTGGGTTAAATGGAATTAAGCTTAAAGATTGCCAAACCAGTGACCTTCCCTGACAGTGCTATCTTTGAAGGGAGAATAAGCCATTGAAGACGTTAGTTATTTGTTAAAATACAAAGTTTGTGTGGGAAGGGGGAGTTAAATGTATGTAAACCAGAACTGGGACTAGAGCACTTATATTAAGTAAATTAAAATTAAGTAACACTGTTCCAAAGAGTTCAGCTAGCAATCTGTGGGCCTCTTGGGCTGATTCTTAAGGAAATAATAATACAAAGTGTATGGGTTTTTTCCTATTTGTGTGTTCCGTCAGCTTGTGTTGGTACAACCTTTTAGAGTATTTGTCAAAATATTCATTGCCTGCTTCTCCTTCCAGCTTGCAGAGGTGGCATATATTCAGGCAAGAGAGTGAAATATGTAGTCAATCTCCTTATTACTAAACCCAGTGGATTTATTCTGTCTGCAAGGCATTGATCTAGTACTTACAAATGGTCCCGTGTGCAATTCAAACAAACCCAGTTTCCGAGGAGCTGTCCTGCAGCCTGGTGTTGGAGCTCCAGATGTTGGCCAGTCCCCTGTCACTCGCTCTGTCATGGTCACAGGGGGAATTTGGATCCACAGGCTGTTCCCAGGGTTGGGTTTGTGTTTGGCTGCCCCAGGTCCATGGGCGTTGGGACAGCACATACTAAGTGGCTTATGCCTTGAAGTGGCTACCTGAAAACAGAGTAGACAAGATTAAGAGAATAGAAGTGGGTATTTATTTGAAGGGCCTTCAAAGGTGCACCCTGGGCAGTCAAAAGCCCACCCAAGATGGACCCCGGGTCACGGGTTCTTCACACTTTTATAAGTTTGGTCCATTTGCATACCAGGATCAATTCTCCAATTATAACCTGAGTTAATGATGTAATTACCCCAAATTTGCTCCTCCTCTCAAGGCTTTAGTTTACATATTTTGGGGCCTGGGACAGCAAGGTGTCCTTGGAGAGCAAACCTAGAGAGGTTGGTTATGTCTAACCAGCACGAGAGAACAGCAGCTACCAGGCGACAGGAAACTTCAGAGTTACACACCAGGCAGTAGAGGATTTGAAAAATATAAAGGTTAAAACCTAAGGCATCATGGTCTTTGAAGACCATGAGCCAAGGTGTTTCCAGGGGCAGTGGTTGGTGACGCCTGCGCAGACCCTCTGCAGGGATGTTTGGGTGCTGGGCAGTGAACAGGTTTGCATCTCAGCAGGCAGCTGCTGCACTCACCTGCATGGTGCCTGTGGGAGCCGGCAGGGGTGTGCGTGTGAGAAATGGGGCCAAATCTTGCATCCATCTGAATCTCAGTGACAGGAATGTTGTAGGAGCAGCAGGAATTGCTCTCCAAAGAGCAGGAGTTACCAGGAAGAGGAGGCAGTGGAATGCCAAAAGCTGCTGGAGGGATTGTACAATACATTAAAACTTGAGGGGCTTAACAGAAGTGCTTAACAGGGGCTTCCTAGTGCTGATAGCAAAGTGAAACCTCTTCCCTGTCCTTTGGAAGCCTTCCTTGAGGGCTGTCTCCACTGGTGGTGTGCCTGTGAGCTGTGTCTGTGAAACTTCTGAGCAGTCAGGGCACTTCAGGCTGGTAAACACAGCTGCCAGTGTCCCCTGCAATCCATCCACTGGGACAGCCACAAAATGCCTCAACCACCACCAGAACCACAGCCAGGGCTGGGCTTTGCCGTTTGAAACCTTTTCCCTCAGGCCCGTGGGGATGCAGCAGCAGAGCTGGGTGCAGGTAAAAGGCTCTGTGGAAAGCCCCAACCCAAGTGAGGGGCGGGACCAGGATCCATCCAGGGCTCCGGACAGGAGCAGCAGGAATTGGGGCTGTAGGCAAGGTTGCAGATGGATCCAAGGGGTCACCTGCCTTCTAGGACTGGGTGCCAGGCATGGAGCTGGAAGGGACCCTCTGGACAGGACTGCAGGTAGGGGCCATTGGTGCCATCAGGTTCTTGTGGCTCTGCACTCAGAGCTTCCAGCTCCGTCTTCCCTGACTTTTCCATGTGCTGATGCTATTGGAATGTTTGCTGCTCCCCAGGCTTGTAAGAACGGGGAATGTTTTCACAGATAAAATAGTGAACAGGCGATGAATCCGTGTTTCTGACTTCCCACATTCAAGCAGTGTTCCCAGTATCACTTGGAAAAGCAAGGACAAATACAACAGCAGCTTTTTCTGTGGCTTACATGGGTCAGCACCCCAATTTAATGAAGCAGGAGATGAGTCTGAGCTTAGCTGTGTTTTGACAGTCTTGAGGGCAAAACTCCTGAGCTGAAGATGCTGTTGAGTTGTTTATCTGCAGTGGCTGAAGAGAACTGTTGCAGAAATAAATCCAGGTTTACCAAGGGAATTGTACTGTGGAACTTGGCATCTGTCAGCTGAGTCCTGGGCCAGAGTCACTTCTTGGCTTCCTTCTCATCTAATCCTTGGCGGGTCACTTCTTGTAATTGGATTAGGTGGCTAGAATACACAAAATAGAGCTGGGACCAAATTCCAGCCTGACAAGAGATCACAGAAGCCTCTTCTCACACACTGGCCGTTCCCTGTGCATCTTCTGCCAAGTTTGTTGTGCTGGGGACTTGTGTCACTTTTCCATGTGCTGCACTGCACAGCTGCATGCCTGGAGAGGAGACACCTCAAGAAGTTCTCAGAACTCAGCTGGGCTTTGTACTCATGAATAAAATATCTCCTTCCTTGGTTTACCTTAGGGGTTTTGTGTGCTGAGATGTGAGTGGTGACAAAAAATCAGGAAACTGTTCTGTGAAATAAAAAGAGGGTTTATTTATGTGGCTGTCAAATGTTTGGTGTCCACACTGGGCTGAAATGATCTATCCTCTGTAGCAGAAAATCCCTGTTGCACACGGGGGCTGTGCCAGCTGTGGGATGAAATCCTGTTGCCTTATATCAGACCGACCAGTTCAAGTCAAGCTTCAGAGGTTTCCAGTCTCACTGGGCTCGAGTTTTCTGCTGCCACTGGAGTTGTCTCTTCTGTCCTTTCTTGTCTCTGGGGTTTCCTGGAAAACACACAGAAGCCCCTGGGCTATTACAGCCAGGCACGGGTGAGAAGGTTCTTGCATGGATTAGGGACATTGCCACTCCCCACTAAGGAAAACACCCTCGCTGGAGGGGGATTGGGTTAGGGAGCACTTAAACTGGGAATACATGGATCCTTGTGACAGGTGGGATGGGATGCACCCAGGAGTGCTGTGGGAGCTAGCTGGCGTCATTTTGGGAGGTCATGCCGACTTGGAGGGGTTCCCAAGGACTGGAGGAGGATAATCACCACTCCTGTCTTCAGGAAGGAGGATCTAGATCACTACAGGCTGATCAGCTTCACCTCAGTCACTGGGAAGGTGACAAAATGAATTCTGCAAAGCATTTCCAGGCATGTGAAGAACAGCAGAGTGGTTGATGATAGTGTGCCTATATTTAGGGAGGCAGAACTGTGTTTATGGCAGCTTTCCATGATGCAGTGGCTCAGTGGGGGATTGAGGGAAGAGCGGTGGCGAGTGTTTACCTCAGCTTTACTAAAGCCTTTGATACTGTCTCCCACAACATCCTTACACAGGGGCTGAAAAAGGGCAGGTCGAGGAAGTGGCCAGTGAGGCAAACTGAAAACTGGCCAAATGACCAGAGGGTGCTGAACGGTGGCACAAAGTCCAGCTGCAACGTGGCTGCTGCTAAGGTACCCTGGGGATTGATGATATTGATAGTCATTAATTTCCTGGCTGATGGGGCACGGCGTGTCCTCCCCACAGAGTCACAGACTGGCTGGGGTTGGAAGGGACCCGAAAGCCCATCTCTTTCCACCCCCTGCCATGGGCAGGGACACCTTCCACTATCCCAGATTGTTCAGAGCCTCATCCAGCCTGGCCCTGAACACCTCCAGGGATGGGGTTGCCCTCAGTGGTGTTGCTAGCACATCAGGCAGGGGGAACTGGGGATCCCTCAGCTGCCCTTAAAGCGACCCAGACCCTCTGTGCTGCACACCAGATCTGGGGAGGCACTGAGGGAGCCCAGGGGTGATAGGGTTGTTAGGAAGCACCAAAAGTCACATGGAGGGACCCTGGGGCACGCGAGAAATCACTGTGGCTGAGGCTGGTGGGTGGAGCTGGGACTTGGAGGGGCAACACAAGCAACAAAAGTGAAGGGACTGGTGAAGAGTCTAGAGTAAGGCATGAGGAGGGTAAAGGAGGTGGGAAGGGGGCTCAGCCTGGAGAAAAGGAGGCTCAGGGGGGACCTTGTGGCTCTGCACAACTCCCTGACAGGACGGGGCAGCCGGGGGGGTCGGGCTCTGCTCGCAGGGAACAGGGACAGGAGGAGAGGGAACGGCCTCAAGTAGTGCCAGGGGAAGTTCCGGTTGGACATCAGCAGGAATTTCTCCGTGGAACGGGTGGTCAGGCATTGGAGTGGAGTCCCCATCCCTGGAGGTGTTCCAGGAAGGCCTGGATGTGGCACTCAGTGCTCTGGGCTGGGTGACAAGGTGGGGACCAGCCACAGGTTGGACTCGATGGCCTGGGAGGTCTTTTCAGACCTTAATGATTCTGTAATTCTCCAACTGCATGGACCCTTTGTGTCTCTCCACAAACCTCCTACTAACCATACAGGAGGGATTCCCAGCGCTCTGGTCTTGATTTTCTTGTTTTTTTGCTCTTTCAGATCTTTGATTAGTGTGACACCTAAAGTGTTGCCGAAAGAATGAGGCTCCACCTCCTTCAGCGTGACAAAATTAGGCACAGAACCATCTCATGTGGTCAGAAGCAACCCTGATACAGGCAACATTTTAAAAGAGAATACATTCAAAATGTCTCTTCCTTCTCCCCAGATTTTTGAGGAAGGCGAAAAGGGGCTGGTGCCTCGAAGGGAATGAGGTGCAGGATAAGCAGCAGTGCAGGGTTTCTCTTTGCAGGGTTTCTCTTTCCCATTTCACAGTGCAGCAAGAAGTTCCCAAGTGACTGTTTTCTTCTGGCCGACTGTAGAAACAACAAATAGTTGTTTTCTTGTAAGAAAACCTTACTTTACCTCAAATAACTTGAGTGGAACAGTATCTTGTATGGATGGGGTCTACTCAGCATTCAGCACGTGGCTTGGTTTGATGCTCCACCACCTGCAGTTCCCAGCATCTAAAGGGACATCAAATTATCTGTACTATTTTCTCCTGAGAGTGTTAGCTCTAATACGTAGTTTTTTTTCAATGATACTTTACAGTTCTTGCTCTGATGTTTATTTTAATGCTGAAATAAACATCAACAAAACTGTTCCCATGGGGTAATACCTTCACTATAATGCTTCCCTGCCAGAATTGCCTTATATTTAAAACGTAGAGAACTAAAGCATGAAAACAACCTGAATATGGGATTAACATGTAATATTATACCATCAAAATGACTGTTAAATGAACGTATCAATCCAGCAAGAGTCTTTTGTTGTATTTTCAAATTTGAGAAAGCTTTTACTGAGTTGAATAATACACCAAGAGTTCAAAGCAGCTCAAATGAAAATAAATCTAAATTACAGTTGGCTCACAGTGCTCCCATCTGGATTCTCCTCTTACTTGTGGGACATCTAGTGGTAGAAAGGAGACTGCATCTTGGGAGACAAAATGGTATTTAAAAATGTGATTCTTGCTTTAAAAAAGGTCACTGAAACTTTTTTCTTCGTGATAGTTGGAGGCCGACAGAACTGTGTGGGTTTTAAATATCGATATTTGAAAACACTTTTTGGCTTTTAGTCACAAAAGCAGTTTGTGTGGGAGCAGCAGGGACAAACTGCAACTTGTTTTTCTTAGTGCTGCTCCGTTGAGAAATAGCTTCAAGAAGAGTTTTCCCTGATCAAGACTGATCTCTGTTCCAGCTTCCCTGAGTGTCATTTATGACACCCAACTGCTCCTTTGACAGGCCGTTTATACATTTTATATCCCTTTGATGGTTTCTCTGTCTGGTGTATCCTACTCTTGTCCCTAAGCTTCTCAGGCCAGGTGTGGGGTTCCTCAGCAGAAGGAGCAGAGCTCAGCCTGGCTGTCAGAATTTGGAAATACAGGTGAGTAGTGAGGTGGGCAGCAGGAAAAAAAAATAAGTGTTGTGCTCAAACGTTGCTGTTCAATGTATTCTGCTAGAAATATTTTGCAAAACGAAGCTCAGGCTTTTAATGGGTATGGCCTGGAATGGGAAAACTCCCTTTTCCATTCCGTGTTCCTTTTTCCAGGCCAGGGAGAGGTGCAGCACAGTCCAAATAATGGATGTAAGAGGAGTTTTCTAAAAGACAGCAGCCCTGGGCTCAGGGTGGCAGTGAGCTTGCACAGCACGAGGTTTGCTGGGCATTGTTCTGCTGTCCCGCTCCACTGGCTCTGCAAGAATAATTGTGGAAACAGTGGAATGTTCTTCCTTTTTCTCTTCTTTTTTTTTTTTCTTTGAACTTTCCACTCTTCTTGGCAAAGCCCGTGCAAACATTCTTCCTTGATGGAGCTGGAAGAACTAATGTGAACTTCTGTAACAGCCTTGGACCTTTCATAGCAGAATCAGATCAGGTAGAATATGTACCTGCCTTTAAATCTCTGCTTTAATGGTGTGGGGTTTATCACCTTTCTAGTACTTGACCTGTTTGAGGGATTTTTGGTTTTTTCCCATTATGATCTGTAGCCTTTAGGGCACAGAATCCACTCAGAAAGCAAATTGCTACTCCTCTGGCCCTCACTTTCGGGAGTGTGCGTAGCGGGGCCCTAAGGAAATAGTAGCCGAAATTTCTGAGCTCTGTCAGTACATTCCTGCACTTGAGAGTCTGAAGAAGGTCACGGCTCTGCCCTCGGCAGTCAGCCAGGTAACATCTGAGCTGTTGGATGTTGGGTGGCATCTTCAGGGAGGGTGGAACACCTGGCAGCCCAGTGATGCTCTCTCGTGGCACAGCCCCACACGGACCCACACTCGCTCCCTGTCCCCCTCAGCAGAACGGGGAACAAAATAAAGACCCAAAGATTCCCTTTCTTTTTCTTGGCTGAGTGTGATGCTGCATGGCATGGGCCATCCCTTTGGTCAGCTGTACTGGCCCGGAGGTGATCCAGCCACTCCAGGTGGAGGTGGCCCAAGGTCCACTACTAGCACTGGTTGCTGAAGTATGCAGGAACAAGGTGGAGCTGTGCCAGGCAGGCTGTCCGTGTGTGAAGCCATCTCCACTGATACTCAAGGCTATTTGCCACCCAAAAGAAGCTGGAGCAACCGTTAGGTCCATTCTTGTGACTCTTTTCCAGTTCTGTAATAAGAGGGGACTTGGAAAAAGCAATTGCAAGACGTGAGCAGAGGTTGTCGGAGATGGAAGAGAGGGAACAGCACTTGGAAAAGAGAAGTGCCTGCAGGCAGCAGGCTTAGAGGAGCAGGAGTGGGTGATACCACCTCCTAAAGTGTCTTCCTGGTGCTTGCAGTGTTTGCTCCACGCTCAGCTGGAAAAGTACATCAGGAATGGCAGCTTTTTTCATCCTGGTGGGAAAATGTTGCCCTGCTGTCCGTGTGAGTGGTGGTGGTGGGGAGGTGTGGGTGTGACATTTTTGCCTCTGGTGCAGCAGAACTCTTTGCTCCCAGCCTGGCTGCTGGGAGTTTGAAATAGGAGCTCCAAACTATGGTGCTGCATCCTAGGAATGAGCTGCTGTTATTTCCACGGGGTCTGAGGTCCTACGGACCACTCTTGAGAGGTGAAGGAGCGGGGGATTTTTTGGGGTGTGGTTTTGCAATCCCCTACCAGAACAGCTGGACTCAAAATCACATTTGTCATGTGAAAGTGGAGCCAAGGTATCTTTCCTGCTGATAGGAAATTTTTGATTTAGCAGCTCTGGGCTTTCCTGGTGTCCTGCATTTTAGGTGGTACATATTAAAGAGCCAGGCGACTCCTCTTGGATGCAGTTGCTTCCCATGGCTTAAGTGTTCATGTGTGAGCTGGTGTTTCCCTTCCCAGCTCGTCTCCTGCTGCCGCCAGGGTGTGTTCCCGGCTCTCCATCTGTGCTGGAGTCACCGAGTGTGTTGGCGTGGTTCCTGCATGTTTGGCGGCTGTGTCCTGTGCTGCCTTCGGACACCAGGGAGCAGGCTGTCCTCTCCCGGCCCCTGGAGAGGGCTCTGGCTCTCCGGGGTGGAGTCACCCGAGGAGCTCCCAGAGCAGGCGTACACGGAGCTTCCTTCCCATGGGGCAGGAAGGCTTCAGGAGTGAAGTCCGGTGGCTGTAAAGGCACCCATCTCAGCCTCCAACAGTACGAGACATTTTGGAGAGACTCAGAACGCTGTGGAATCTGTTATCACTGGGAATGCTGGGGGTTGGAGAGGTGGGACCCTCCACTGTGGGTCAGGAGAGAGACTTCCCTGCAAACTCTCTTTCTATTCCCATTTTCCCTGCCTCCCTCATTGATCAGGTAGCACTTGCAGATCACACTTGGATAACATCTAATTCTTCTCATTCAAAATCCTCTTTGGATTAATTCAGTTTTTAAACCAAAGAATGATGTAGGCAACCCTACCACAGATCTCCAGCTTAATTCTTCCACATCCAACGTTACGGCCCCTGACCTGACCCAGGTTCAGCCGCACTGTCACAGGTTTTACCCAGCTGAGCATTCTTGGGCTCCAGGAATGTTGGAGTTGTGCCCCTCTGAGCAATCCTTCTGTTGTCCAATGTCCTGAGAGCCAGGAGCACTTGTAAGTCTGCAAGTTAAGTCTGAAAATCAGCCAAACCGTGGTTGTGAAGCCTCGTTTGAAAATGAGCTCCTGAATGTGTGTGTTTAGGGGGAAGTGTATGAGTGGCATAAACACTGGATTTTGAGAGAAATTTTGGAATTCCAGTAGCTTATTCCATACCAGGAATGAAGGGTGAATACGGTAAATTGTTGTTACACAACTCTGGCAAGTGGTGGAGACAAAAGGAAAGGCTGAGAGAATTGGGATTGCTCAGCCTGGAGGCTCCAGGGTCACATAACTGACCCGTCCAGGTCCTGAAGGGAGCCTAGAGGAAAGATGGAGAGAGACTATTTACAAGGGGCTGGAGTGACAGGACAGAGGGGAATGGCTTCCCACTGCCACAGGGCAGGTTAGACGGGGTATTGGGAAGAAATTCCTGACTGTGAGGGGATGTGATGCCCTGGCACAGGCTGCCCAGAGAAGCTGTGGCTGCCCCTGGATCCCTGGGAAGTGCCCAAGGCCAGGCTGGACGGGGCTTGGAGCAACCTGGGACAGTGGAAGGTGTCCCTGCCCATGGCAGGGGGTGGAATGAGATGAGCTTTTAGCTCCCTTCCAACCCAAACCACTCTGGGATTCTGTGCTCTACTTTGGGGCTGATGCATGCACCAGCCTGCTGAGCTCAAGGGATCTCTGGGATGGGGAACAGCAGGATTTACTGCAATAGCATTTGTTTGTTTGGGCCGTGGCACTGGTGCTGTTGGCAGAGTCTGGTCAGTCTCACGGGTCTGATGATGGGGCAAGTCCCTGAGTCTTTGTGCTAGGGGAGCGTCTGGTCTTTCTGGCCCTGGAAATCCGAACTGCTGTGAAGTGAAATGCCTGCTTCTCCCTCTTCCCTTCTTGTTGGGGTGTTTCTTTTCACAGAATCACTTGGGCTGGAAAAGACCTCTGAGATGGAGTCTTATTTCCTGCATTCCTGCCGATTGAGCCCCATGCATTGGTACACTTGCTCCTGGTTTTCCTCCGTTACCCCTAAAGTTGTGACATGGGGACGCATTAGAAAGGGAATTTCCAGGTCTGGCAGCGGGAAAGGCAGTAAGGTAAGAGGATGTTCAGCTGACTGCTGGGAAAGGAGCAGAGTTACAAGTACAGCGTGGATTTGGGTAACAAAAAAAGGTCATCAGAACTCCTGCTGTGCCGAAAATTTGCTTTAGAGACGGACTTGATTTGCAGATGCCGCGTTAAACTCACCTTCTGTGTGATGGAAAATTACTGCCCTCACATTCTCTCTTTGTCCTGTTGTAATCCTAAATACTCGGAGAGATGTTTATCCATGCTGTTAATGTGTAGTAATGGGATTGCTATTTTAAAAATCGATACAAATCTCACACTAAAAAAGAAAGGCTTATAGATTAGTCTGTCAAGAGCTGTCTTAATAGATCTGTCTGACATTTGAGACACTTTCCCCAAAAGTACTCTTTCAGTTTCAAATTACTTCTTAAATGTTGCTGCCTGCAGATTCCAGGCCAGCTAATACAAGTTGTCAAGAGTGAAAACCTTTCTCTGCAGCTTCAGAGAAGCTGGAAATCATAAATGTTTTCATTATTTTTTCAGTTGATCAAGAATGTGTTCCCCCCTAAATTAGGGAGCGGCGGTTTCAAGCACATTCTTTACTTTTGTGGTTTCAGCCATCTGGTGGGCTGGAGAAGCTGGAGAGGTGGGGACGATGGGGAAGTTCAGAACGGATCTTTCTAATGCTGCCACTTGCAGTGTGAAAAGCTGAATGGTGCTGACTCGATTGAGACTCCTTTTTGAGATGCAAAAAATTGCTAGCAGATGGTATGTGCATTTATAAGCTAGGTAATTGAAGCTGGCTTTAATATCCTTTTCATATTTTCACAGTATTCCATACCCTTCTCATTTCCTTCCACAGCCCTGTGTGGAATGCCTCTGGTCCTCCTCTGTCAGTGTACTCACAGCCTTTCTTGTTCTGGCTCTTAAAGGCCTGTTAATTAGCAATAATTGCAGTCATTCGTCAAGTCCAGGGCCATGTCTTTGTGGGATGTGTGTTCTGGTGAGAGCCTGAGACCAAAACACGTTCCCAGTGCCCATAACTTGCAGACTTGCAAACCTCTGGAGAGTTACTGCTGCTGTTGCTCTCTCCAAGACTTAGCACTGCCCTGAGAGGTACAAGACTTTGGTTCAGGGGCACTTTTGACTTCTCTTCATCTCAACATCTACTGCACCTTCCGCTCTCCAGCGGGGAGGAACAAGGAACTGGCACAATTAACTCCGCTCCCTGTGGAGCCCACAGCTTCAGTGGCAAGCAGGGAGATAAATGGAGGATGTAAAGAGGTGACAGACATCCACTGCTGCAGCTGCGTGGTTCTTCACACCTTTGGAGGTTCTTTCTGAGACTGGGCAGGATTTCCTGCAGTATATCAGGGTGCTTTGTCCTTAATTCAGCGTTTTGTGGAGAGTGGCTATAAAGCTCTGCTTGCTGTAGGGTCTGTCTGGAACAGCTGCCTGATCTAGGCTTTCCCAAATAATCTATCAGTCCAGTTATTGTCTTTAAAGTCTTCACAGCACGCAGCTCTTGCCATAAACTAAAAATTTCCACAACCTCTTTGAGGTCCTCAAACTCTAACCAACATACAACTGGATGTGCAAAGCTTGCTTAGTGAGGGGGGAATCCCAAATCTGGGGTGTTCGGTGGGAAGTGCAGTGAAACATCAAAGAGGAGGTTTGGCTTCAGGTGTCTGCAGGGAAGCAGACCAAACTTGGAAAGTTCGGCCATCTTTGAAAGATTTGCAATTGTAAAGAAAGGCCCATTGTATTACCATTACTCTTATTCAGAAATAGTTGTCTAAAATGAGTCTAGACCTGGTAATTGTCTCTCCTCTCCCAGGTGACAAGTGGCAGGGCCAGAGAAAATGGCTTCAGGTTGCCCCAGGGAAGGCGGCTCGAGTTGGATATTAGGGAAGATTTCTTCCTGAAAGGATGGTCAGGCATTGGAACGGGCTGCCCAGAGAAGTGGTGGAGTCATCATCCCCAGAAGTGTTCAAAACAATGCAGTCTTGGTGCTTAAAGGCACCATTTAGTGCTGGGTTAATGGTTGGACTTGATGTTCTTCGAGGGCTTTTTCAACCTCAGCAAACACCCATTTAAAATCTCTCTCTGGCTTAAAAACCCAGACAGCTTCAGCCTTGCCTTACCTACATCTTAAAGCATTTTTGAGTTCACAAACTTGCTGTGGGGTTTGACATCCTGGAAGGTAACTTTAAATCTTATTTACCTATAGGCCAGGTCCGCCCTCAGGCAGACCAAGGCCAAGCCTAAAGGCCTTAATGCTTGGTATTGCAAGTAGGGAGGTTAATCCTGCAAAATTTTGCCCATGTTTTGTAGCGTTTATTTATAGCCTGTTCCTCTCCCACCACTTTTCCAAGGCTCCTCAATCTCATTAGTGTCCCCCAGGAGCTGTTTTTTTGGGACACATACCATTCCTGCCTCGTGCTGATCCCGCTGCAAGTGGTGCCTGTGGTTTCTGAGCAGCCCATCCCTTAGTGGGACTGGTGAGGTTTGTTCCCTGTCAGTGTCTCCATGGTGGTTTCGTCAGGTCTGTGACTATATTTTTTTTCTGGTTTCTCCCCTTTTCCCTCGGAATTCTCAACTGACAGAGTCCCCAGTCAGATAACGTTGCTGGAGTAAATATTGTCATACTCTCACCTGCTCTCATCAATTGATGTGACTGTGGGGATGAAGATAATTGCATTTTTTTCAGCCCCCATCTTGGTCACATTTTCCAGCTGATACCTTCTTCCACTGCTTTTTTTCAGGCTGTGCTTCCAGCTGGGACCAAGGTTGGTGGCAGCACAGAACCCAGTGAGCTGTTCCAGCCTCACTGCCGGCCACTGATGGACCAGGACAGCTACAGCACAGAATAAATAAAGTACACTCAAACAGCCTTGCTGTCCTTAGGAGGAAGCTTCTGCTCCTGGGATTTCAAGTGGTCTTTAACCTTGGGAACAAAATGTCTTGGGGAAAGAACGAGTGAATGCTTTGCATGGCTCCTGTGCTAAGAATGTACTGGAAGAAAGGCGAGCAGAGGATCAAAACTTGACAGACTTTGGAGAAAGTCCAAGCCTTACAGAAATGGATATTCTGGAAGCAGTACGAAGGGTTCTAGAGACATTTATTAACTGAGCCAGTGGTACCTGTTCAGGCAGGGAGAGCGAGACGGGTGTTTGTGGTCCCCTTTGTGCGGCTGGCTGTGACTCCAGGGAGAGACTCTGGTGCGGGTGAAAGTGATGCTCTGTATCCTCCACTTCTGCACGTGAAACCTGGGGAGTGTCTCAGAAGCAGCAGCAGTGCCTAGAGAAGCAGAAGCTCTCCAGAAGTGGAACTCCAGACAAGTCATGCACTTCCTCTTCGTGCCTTTCCTCGGGCTTGTGCTGTTCTTACCCTCAAAGTCGATCAAAGCCACCCACCTTCCCAAACATCAAGCTCCTCGTGGGCTCGGGAAAGCAATGAAATGTATAAGTGAGTGGATCAAATTCATGGTTTACTCTAAATCACTTACCTTTCATTATAATGCTGTGTGATGGACAGAAAATCAAGTTGATAAACTACCCCTTTTAAAGAACGCGCTGCTCCGTGTTTTTAAGCACATAGGCTTGACAGCAGCAGCTGATTAATAATTAATTAAAATAATGGTCAGGGAAAGAAATATACATTTGCCAATCTATAATTACTTGGAAGCTGCTTCATACATTTTCCATGAGAGTCTTTTCCTTGTAAGACTCTGAAAAAGTATATTTAGTGTTTGTTTGCTTTCAGCTATGGTTTTCAGCGGATATTGACTGAAACAGCATCTTAATCAGTCTGACCTCAGCCTCCAGGGGATTTTTTTCCACTGACTCTACCTCTTCCTCCTTGCCTCACCCTGTGTGCTGAAATTCTTGTCAGAGCTGCTAACTCTGTTGCCTTAGTGCTCCCTTTAAGACTCTTTTTAGCTCAAAACCTTTTCTGAACGTTCCCATCTTGGGGTGGGGGGGAACAGCTTCTTGCTGACTGTGACCTGAGCTAAATTTTTTGGAAGCAATTTCCTCCCATTCTCCTGCTTTTCTCAAACTGATTTTCCAGCAGCACCTGTGCTGAGAACAAATTGTTAAGTAATGCGAAGCATTTTAGAGCCTTCAAGGAGTTGGGTCTTCTGTGTGAAGACCACTCAAAATGGATAATTCAGCCAGGTTTTCCTACCTCAACCCTGGAGCGTGGCTGCTTTATTTTTTGCCTCGTGACTTTGGCAAGGGTTCTTGTGTTCTGTTTGTCATCTCTGAATTCCCTGACACGTTTTCATTGCTTCCTATTTCGGCAAGTTCAACTGCATCCAGCTTTTTCATTTCAAAACTCAAAGGTGTCCTTGGTCTCCCATCACTGTGTTGTTTTTAGAAAGCAACTTGTTCAGAGCGATCTGAGGTGAATGTCACAGCTCGTTTGATTTCCAGCCACGCTTTCCAGCTGAATATTTGTCCTGGCACTGTCTTTAATATTATCTCCATGGGATTGGTGATTCATGATTTCTGTCCCTATTTCTTCTGTGGCAGCAGGAAAACAGAAAGCAACAGGGTTTGTTACAGGTTATCTCTCGACCTGGTCAGGCATTGGGAACAGGCAGCATATTCCTAAAAGCTAATGGGTTTTTCCCTAGCTTAACTAGAGGTTTGTTAATGCCTGACTGCATGTTTTTGGTCCCCTCCCAGGTAAATCCTGTCCTAAGTTAGTAAAAATGTCCTGCAATCTTCCTGGTTGGAAAGTACCTTCAATATCATCTAGTTCCAACCCCAGTGCACAAGGAGAGCAGCTTGAGATGGAAACGTGCTGTGGGATCTTCATGGTATCTGCAACTTCCTGACACGGGAATGTGGAGAGAAAATGGATCTGGGGCTTGTCAGAGGTGTGCAGGAATGGGGCACTGGGCACAAGCTGGAACAAAGGAATAAGCAGGAGAGCAACCCGGGCTAGTGGAAGGCATCCCTGCCCATGGCAGGGGCTTGGAGTGAGATGGGCTTTAGGGTCCCTTCCAACCCCAACCATTCTGGGATTTTCTGATAGTGGGAAAAAAAGTGCACCTGAGGGTGTTCAAACACTAGAAAAGAGCCTGGAGAGAGTGTGGGATTTATGTTCTTTGAGCTCTTGAGTCATGTGTCGTTTAGTTCTGACTTACTTGGACCTCTGGAGGTACCTTCCCACTTACACAACTCTGATTTCCATGGGTTAAAGGCATTTTACCTGAGATCTCTTTGGATATCTGATTAAGTGTAGCTTTTTGTGGGGGGGATAATCTACTGCGTGCTGCTGGCGCACACCGTTATCCACACAGTGGTGTGAGATTGCAATAGATGTGCAAGGTTTGCACGTTACACCCAGCTCCCAGAGAAAGGAGGCTGAAATAGTCCCAAGCATATGTTAATTTTCACTGAATATCAGATGAATGTGACAGCGGGTTTTAGTCATACGGCTCTGTGGAAACAGATGTACTTCTTCACTGGAGGAGTTTGTTTGGATTACATGAACATTTGAGAGCTTTTTCTTTGGTGTTACCACTTGTCTTTGCGCTGTATGGCTTTGATTTATGTATATGATCTCAGTGCATGCAAAATAGGCACAGGAAATTATGCATAAAATCCTAAAACAGAAAAATTACATCGTTTGGCTGAGTTCTGAACTTCACAACAGTGAGCGTACCAGTTATTACTAAGGCTAATACTCTGAATCTTGTAACAATATTACCATGAGCCTTCAAGAATTAATGAAGTTGATATTTTCCTTAAATATTCTAGCTACATTCAAATATACCTGATTATTGAAATGTGTTCTTCCTTTTCATGAAGGTGGTTTTCATGAAGTTCTGATGCAAAAGTGAAAAGAATTTATTTATTACTTTAAATTTTAAGATTTTTTTTTTTTAGTTTTGCAAGTTTTTATTGCTGAGTCCATTTCTTGAACAAGTGTTAATGCTGTAGCCTGCCCTGTGACTGTCATCAATTGGGTTATTCTGGATTAATGCACATTTTTATTTCGATCCTAGTTAAATTCCAAGAAATCCATGGAGCTGTAGCTGTGAGCCTACTGCATTGAAACTGGTGGGAGTGAATCTCCAATTGACTACTATGTTGATTACAGCTTTCTTGTTCCTTTCTGTTTGGGTTTTGGGGGTTTTTTAGCTGATCTCAAGCATTCATCTCCTCTCCTCACCTCTCCTCATTTTTAGAGCTTGATGAACACTTTCTCAGAACATTTCCATCAAATTAAGTGCATGAAAGCCTGAGGTGCACAGTTTCTAGTCACTCAGCACTGATAAGCTGAAAATTACATAATTCTTTCTGGTGGATTTTTAATTTTTTTATTTTTAGGGCTTTTACAGAAAGAATCTGCCAGTGTTCTGTTCCTACCTATTAATATTTCACACCAAAATGCACTTTTAAAGCTTTCTGGGCTGACATGCACATCGGAATGATTTCATTGTTCTTCAAATGCAATGCACTCTCACACTGAAAGGAAATACAAGTGTCTGCATTTAGGAATGTAAATTGTTAAAAAGGGTTTTAAATGCTTGTGGACAGCAGGATTGGGTGATGAGGGAGGGTAGGACCACAGGTCCCTGCTTTGTTGTATCCCAGCTTTCAAGGTCCCACAGCATCAGGTCTTCATCTCTGCAGGGTCACACTTAAATTTTCCAGGAGACTTTTCTCTTTCAGCAAGGCTAGTCGGACACTCAGACTAGTGAGAAGTGCTTCTAATAGATTTAAATTCCATTAAAAATCCCTTTTTGAACAGTTCCAACATCAGTAATTGAGAAAATATTGCCATTTTGCACCAGGTTGTGTTCTCTTTGGTGTGTCCTTCAGTGCATCATTGTAGGCTTGATGGAACGCTTGGTTACATCCTTAGGTAAATGGCTAAAAATTGAGTAATTAATATTAAATTAAAAATCTCTGTGACTTGAGCAGCCAGGTGGAAATCTGCCATTCTATACAACATCTTCCATTCAAAATGAGTTAAGAATCGCTGGAGCTTCTATGAAACTTGGTTTGTCTCCAGCAGTGCACCGGCCTTCCTGAATGCAGGAAGAAATGAGAAACCAGAAAGTGTTGCCTGCACACAGAACCCGAGCAGCTGTCACCACAGAAAAGCGCTCTTCAAGCTTTTCCAAGAGTTTTAAAGACCCAAACCCTGAAGAAGTTGTGCTGTCTGCGCTTTTGTTGCCAAACTTGAATGTTAACAGGACTTACCCCACCTGTGCTTCAGGAAGGATTCAGGTCTAGTTTGAGTAGTTTCGCTGACCTCTCTTGCAGTGAAGAAGACCTTCCTCATTTTACTGTGCCTTAATATAACCCAAAATTAGGCCAACGAATTGCCAGTGTTATTATGGCAGATAATTCCGTGTATTCCTCCCCAGGCTTGTTGTGCTCGTGCTCGTTACGTTCTAGGTGCTTCTGAGGATGAGAAGTGCTCAAGTTCTGTCTTGCAGTTCCCGTTTAGGTCATGAATCCAGAATCCCAACACAGAAAGGGTGAGGAGCCCCACACAAGCTGTTACCCCAGTTCAAGGTGGGTTTCTGCAGCTTGGGTAAGAAGGGGAGAAGTAGGGTTTTATACAGGCAGTAAAGGGGTACAGAAGGCAGCTCACGCACAGCAAATGAAATTCCGTGTGCAACTGCATCAGTGCCTGTTTCCTGCTCGGAGACAGGAGCAGTGTTAACAGCTTGCAGCCAAAGCAAGAGGAACCCAGGGGGATTTTGGGGATAGAAGTGTTCCTTGTGAATCTCCATGTAACGCCTTGTTTGAGCTGCTGTAATTAGTAAGTACCCTGGCTGTTCTATGACAGTGTTTGACATTTTGTTCTCTCTGGCAGTCCGTGGGGAGAGTTGAGGCGAGGGAATGGTGGTGATTAGCACTCAGCGGAGTAAGTATTTAAGTTTTTTTCCCTGTTTGATCCATCATACTTTTAACTGTTGGATTCAGTGAAGCCTAAGCTTTGAAACCCCACGTACAAATCTGCAGTAAGACATTGCCTTGAAACAGTGGGATAATATTTACAGAATCACAGAGTGGTTTGGGTTGGAAGGGACCTTAAAGTCCCTTAAAGTTCATCTTCTTCCACCCTCTGCCATAGGCAGGGATACCTTCCACTAGACCAGGTTGTTAAAATGTGTGCTCGAAGCTTAGCCAGAATAACCTTGCTCCTAAATGGGGTTTCATGGCCAGTGATGGTGATCTCAGTGCTGTCAGCCCATGGCAGTCTCCTTGACATTAAAAATGTTGCTTGGTGTGGTGAACTGAGACTGACTTATTTTTGAAGACACACAAACCCACCCCNNNNCAAATAAACTACAGGAGAGTTAATATATATTACACAGGGAGATAGTGATAGGACAAGTGTTTTTAAACTGAACAAAGAGAGATTTAGATGGGATATTGGGAAGAAATTCTTCCCTGGGAGGATGGAGAGGCTCTGGCACAGGGTGCCTAGGGAAGCTGTGGCTGCCCCTGGATCCCTGGAAGTGTCCCAGGCCAGGCTGGAGCACCCTGGGATAGTGGAAGGTGTCCCTGCCCCTGGCAGAGAGATGGAATGAGATGAGCTTTTAGGTCCCTTTCAACACAAACCATTCTGGGATTCTCTGGTATTACTTGATTTCACAGGTGCTTTGTCAATTCTCCTTCACCCATACAAAGCCCCTCTCAAGCTGTCACAGGTTCTGGGATAGAAAGTGATTTACTGCCAGCTGCACCATTAAATCCCACTGTACCTATTTTTCTGCACAGTGGGGGCTGCAGGGCTCAAATCCCTGTAGCTCTTCAGGCACTATTTTCCTTAAATCTGCTCTCTGGCTTTATAATTCTTTCTAAACCATCATAGGGTTTATTCAGATGCCGAAGAATCTTTTTTCTTTACAGTCTCTTCACTGCTCTCAATACAATGGAAAATATTTTTGTATCTATGTGAATTTCCACTTCTTAGTAATACAGGTGCTTGCTGCATTTTGGTTCCTGCATAGATAAGGATTCTGATCCTGAGGATGTCAGCTTTTACTTCATTCACCAGAAAGACACAGAGCTCTTTGGCCAGGATCCATAACAACACCTTTCTGATTGTTCACAAATAGCTCTGTCTGGTCCAAAACCAGAGTTACATAACTTCTGTGAATTGGGAGAGACAGGACGTGCTGTGCAGTTTGGCAACTTCGCACTGAAATCTCTCTGCTGGAGTCAGCCCTGGTTTTGCTGGAATACAGTAAATATTAACGTATCCCTGTAGATCTGGAATACCTGTATGTGTATTCTCAGACCAAGAATGCAGGAATGCTGGGAAGTGTGAATTATTGCCCATGGAGGTGCTCTTGTCTTTGGAAAATATCGATCATCCTTACCCTAAAAACTTTCAGAGAGCATCTTTGACTTAGGTTTGGGATGCCAAATTTCTTACCTGAGAACTACAAAATGGCTCCAAAAATCTGTCTCTTCTCCAAGTTTGCTCTTCCTAAGAGGACCAGGCCTGAAGGGTTTGTTCCCCAACTCTGCAGCTAATTTTTAGAAGGAATAGCTGAGCTCCCCATTTATGTACTGAGTAGTTATTTTTCTTGAGAGTTACCAGCCAGGCAGGTTTCACAGGGCAGTGATTAAGGGACTATCTGTGGGTATAAAACACAGTAAAGATTCATGTTCAGTACTTCAGGAACGTTGCTGCATGACCACAGTGCTGCTGTCCACGGAAACTGTGTTCAAGGAAATAGGGTGACAGAAAATGCACAGGAGCCGTGTAGCTCCTCCTCAGATTTAGCTGCAAGTCCTTGATGCCTGTTTTCTTTCTGTTCCTCAGGAGCAGTGGATCACTGGATGTGTTCTTTGTGCTGAGCACACACGTGTTTTAGGGAGCTGTTAGATGCTGCCATACGGGGTGAAGCCCCCAAGCAATAATTCATGAAAGTGCAGAGGTGTATATGCCAAGGTAATGTGAGATTTCAGGTAAATAAACCTACCTTCCATCCCAGAAGGAAAGATGACTCTGAGATTTAAAATCCTGGAATGATTTCGGTTTGAAGGGACCTCAGAGCTCAACTTTTCCACCCCCTTCCATGGTTTCCATGGGCAGGAACCCTTCCGCTAGACCAGCTTGCTCCAAGCCCTGTCCAACCTGGGCTAAAGTGAGCCTAAATTGGGTGATGAAAAGGCTGCAGAAGGTTCTCCAGCAGCAAATGGGATAGCACTGCTTTCTGCAAGCAAGGTGGCCTGGGAACAATCCATCTCTCCAAGGAGTCACTGAATATCACAGCAGTAGAAATTGCTTTTACCCGAGTGAGAACCTTTAAGTTAAAGGCAGGAGAGAAAACCAGGTTACTCCACGGTGAGTGTCAAACAAAAACTTAAGGAACTGAGTCTGATTTCTGTTGGGTAAAAACACTTGTAAAATCCTCTCTTGCACTCAACAGTGCTTCAAACAACCTTGTAGTAAATTAGATTAATAGATGTTGATTTTACAACTGCTTCATTATCTTCTGCTACATTAAAATCTAATTATTTATTCCTGCAAGCATTTTCTTTTACTTCTGGCTTTTTGCTGGTGCTGTTGGTGACACAAGCGAGCTGCGGTGTTACCTGTCCCTGCAGTCCATGGGCAGCAGGTGGGACAGCGTCTCTCTTACAAATAACCTGCAGCTGCTGTTCCCTGCACCCTGCTGCAATTAAGCCTTCATTAGTAACTGGTGAATAACTCTGCTGTTCCTTGCTCCTGGCCCTGATCCCTCCCTCCCTTAAAAGGAAGGCATGACACAGATAAAGGTGGGGCTTTGCCAGCTCGAGTATTTCAAAGCCTTCCTCTTGGAGTCATGATTGCAGAAGGAGTCCTGGGGCATATTCTGGAGACCTTGGTAAGTCTTCGCTACTGCTCAAATGTTGATTTTTACTGTCCTTAAGAGAATCTACTTTGAATTTGCTGAGATTGTGGGAGCGGGTGCAGCTGAAGTTGGGCACCATCCTCTGCTGTTGGAGAGGTCTCACGTGAAGCCACTTTTGGGAATTGTTAATGCAATAGTAGTTACGTTTATCTGGAAGCTTCCTGAGAGTGAAGCTGGTCTTGCTTTTTTCAGGCAAGTTTTTAAAAGGCTCTTAATTTGTCTCTTCAGAACTAGATATTTTTTGGGTTTTTGTTTGGTGGTTTTTTTTTTTTAGTCACTTTAAGCTGAAGATTTCCTTGGAATATGCTCCTTGAATTGCTGTAGAAGTTATCCTCTTACACTTTAGAGGATTATTTTGGAGTTTATCTAACGGTTATTTTTCTCAATATGTGTTGTTCTAAGAAAGTTATGCTCCAGTGCGTTAAAGACCTTATATGTTTAATTTAATGGGTTGGAAATGTGATAGAAAAAGAATTGTTTGCCTGTTTCTTGGACTGCAGCTGTGTCACATCTTTTAAAATATGTATAATTGCTGCGTTATCTCCAACACTCACGGAGCTAATGAGCGTCGCTCACTGGTATCAGCTAAACACTGTGCTATCAATGAGGCTTTTCAGAATTTAAAATTAAATCCCAGGTTTTCTGGGGGTTTCTTTGTGCTCTCACTAACTTTTTTCAGTTTGTTTGCTGCATGTTCGCTCTTATCAATTATTTACAAGAGCAGCAAGGCAGACTTGAAATCCTGTAGCGTTTGGAATTAATAATTTAATGCCCTTGTTTCCTTTTAATCTTCTCTCTGTACAGTTATGTCCATAGTCACTTTTCTGGTGTTAAACTTTATTAAATCAACAATGAAAGTACAACCGTCAATAAGTAAGTTGCGTAGATCCAGACCTAAAAGAAATTTCCCTCCGTGGGGCTTTTATCTTGAATTACAGCTTTAAAACTATCTTTACACTGAACATTAATTATATGAAATACTGAGGATTGCTTTCTGGTTATTAGGAAATTAGGAAATATGTCTCCCACTGCAGGGTTGCCAGTGTCCTTAAACCCCAGGTTTCCATCCCAGTTTCATGGAGTTTCTTGCTGCCTGTGACTGTCAAGGTGTTTTTTCATGTCTCTGTGATGTTTGCCAGCTTTGAGCCCCTCTGTGTTTTGTGTACAGCTTCCCTCTTTGCCTTCATATCCTATTTGACAAGCCTGCCCCGTCAGAGATAATATTTTTGGAGTAATTATTCCCACATTCCATGTACCCTTATCAGTTACTGTTGCTGACCGGTTTTGGGCCAGGTTTGAGTCCCTTATTCTCTGTCAGTCAAGTTTTCCTCCTCGGTCACTTTCGGATCAGTGATGAAAAGATCGCACAACAAAGGGGTTCAGAGGAAAGGGGGTGGTGGTTGTTGCTGCTCTGGGCTGAGAATCCCAAATACCTGTGGTGGGGCTCCGTGGAGGGTGACTCCACCACTGGCCCGGGCAGCCCCTTCTTTCTGATGCCTGACAACCCTTTCCATGATTACATTTTCCCTAATATCCGATTTAAACCTGCCCTGGCCCAGCCTGAGGCCGTTCCCTCTCCTCCTGTCCCCGCTCCCTGCGAGCAGAGCCCGACCCCCCCGGCTGCCCCCTCCTGTCAGGGACTTGTGCAGAGCCACAAGGTCCCCCCTGAGCCTCCTTTTCTCCAGGCTGAGCCCCTTTCCCAGCTCCCTCAGCCGCTCCCGGGGCTCCAGCCCCTTCCCAGCTCCGTTCCCTGCCCTGGCCATGCTCCGGCCCCTCCGTGTCCCTGTGGCCGGAGGGCCCAGAACTGGACACAGCCCTCGAGGGGCCTCAGTGGTGCCCTGGGGCTGTGGCCACACCGTGGCTGGCACGGCCCAGGGGCCTCTTGCCCGCCCGGGCTCGTGTTCAGCCCCGTCCCCGGCACTCCCAGGGCCTTTTCCGGCTTTCCGGCCGCTCTTCCCCGAGCCTGGGCTGTGCCACGGGGTTGTTGTGACCCCAGCACGGGACCGGGCCCTCGGCCTTGCTGCCCCTCGGCCCACGGCTCCAGGCTGTGCGGATCCCTCTGCAGAGCCCTCCTGCTCTCCAGCAGATCCACGTCCCACCAGCTTGGTGTCTGCAGCTTCCTGAGGGTGCCCTCGATCCCCTCATCCGGATCACTGATAGAGATTAAAATATTAAACAGGACTGGGCCCAGTCCTGAGCCCTGGGGAACAGTGCTGGTGACAGGCCACCAGCTGGATTTAATTCTGTTCCTCCCTTCTCTAGGCCCAGCCTTCCAGACATTCACTTTCCAGCCTGTTTTTTTGCCTTTTCTTGGGTTGAAATCATTCCTATTCCGTGCAGAAGCTGGGAAAGGAGCAAGAGGGCTTTTTCTGTGCTCTTCCATCATGTGTCAGTGCTAGAGTGACACAGATCCCTGGGCATGCTGCAGAATTTGGGGGAAGTAGCTGAGGGCTTCTGCCATGCACAGTAAACAACACTGAGTCAATCGTGCTCCCCCTCAACACAAAATGTTTTTGAAAGGATTTTTAAAATAACTATAACACATAAATATACATGTTTTTGTGGAAACTTGCCTTTTCTTACTGCTTTGGGGGCATGCTCACATCACATTCCATCATTCCGTTTACAACTGCAGCTTCCCACTGCCTGTGCCATTCCTACTGTGTTGAGTGCCCCAAGGAAATTTTCACACTTGCTGGTTCTTGGCTCTCAGGAGCCCTGTATTTACAGGGTGATGCTTCAGTGTTGCTGTGCCTGGGAGGGATGCTCTGTGTGCCCTGCAGCGGCAGTGTTGCCCCAGAGGCAAACCCAGAGCACGCAGCCAGGGAAAAGGCAGGAGAGAAAACAGTGGCTAGATATTTTTTGGGTTTTGAGCTCCCCATGTTAGCTGGCTGAGAGCTTTTCTTTCAGGAAAAGGCCGTTTCCAGTATTATTTATTGCGTAGCATGAAGGGAATTGAAGTATTTGCAGTAGAATAAGTATGATTTTGTTCTGCTTTGCTGCAAGTGCAGTGATGCTCCTTCAAAGACAGTGATTTCAACGCAGGGATCTGCTTTAGAGGGTAATTGAAATGTGTTTGCTTTGACAGGTCGCTTCCTAACTTTTGGATCCAGTATTCTTTAAGTCCACCTACTCTTCGGTTTGCACGTGTTGGCTGTGCTTGTTCCAGGAGAGGAATCAGTGATGGGTGCTGCTCCTCTAAGCCCCTGGGGTCCTGCTGGGCCAGCTGCTTCAGCACTGTAGTTTTTCCTCTGTGCCTGAAACGTTTCTTCTTAATATCCCCTTTAATTTGTAAATACATTGGATTAAGGACTGTTCATGTACCTAAGCACTGAGCAGTCACATCCTGAGCATGCTTGCTATCAGAAAAGAGTTAAGATATGGGAGTGAATTGAATGGGATGGCAGAAAAGGTACGTTCCTTTCTCAAAAGGATGTTGACTTGGAGTTCTTTCGGAGAGGGGAAAGAGAAGAGAAGGTTTCTTTGTGGTATGAAATAACAAAAGATTTTTTTTCTGAATTTTCGTTTCACATTTTAGGGATAATGCCCTTCCTAATTCTTCATGCTGGGTTCAAATAACCTCTTCCTTGCCTTCCTAGGATGCAAAGTGTCCTTGCTGTTGTCTAGTGCTTCTCCATCTTCCCCTCTACCATGCTTTTCCAGGTTTCCATGGGCAGCATGAGACACCGAAGAAATGGCAATTTTGAGAGTTCCAGACTCCTCTATTCCAGCATGTCTCGCAGCATAGACGTGGCTTGCAGCGATGCTGTGAGTACCTGGTACATCCTGGTGTCTTGGGAGGGGCCACAGTGGTGGTGAATTCGGTCAAATCAGGAGCAGGATGATGGATTTGTCACTTCATTTGTCACTTTTCCCTTTACGGAGATGTTTTCCTGACCGGTGACCTTGAAACAGCAGCTGACACGGTGACACTTGCGGGGTGTATTGCGTTCCTTTTGAACCCTGTACCTCTTTATTGTGCCTTTCGTCACTTCTGGTTTTAAATCCTTTTTCACATTGCTGGCCAGAGACAAATTTGTCTGCATAAAGAACCCACCCCAAGCTCTTCTGGCAGCTTGACGGCCAAGGCAGGCAACATGTTAAACATCCTTCCATGCCTGAAGGATTTGCTGATCCCAGCAACTGCCTGGCAGATTCCCTGCTCCTGATGGACTTGCAGAAGGCCCAGTGGCCGATTCTTAGGACTTTAGCAAGTGCTTTCCCCCTCCTTTTATTCTTTGATTGTGCAGGGTTGTGACTTTTACTGGTTGAATGCATTCCCTTCCATTTTCTTTGTTTTGGATGGAATGCTTGTGGTGTTTTTCCTGCTTGGAGTAACTTCTACCTGCTGTTTAACCACGAGTGTTGTGTCAAACGGGTGAACTAAGTGTCTTCCCTTTGTGTCCCAAGTGAAATCTTGCCCTGCAAATCCAAGCTGTGCTCGAAAGCAACCAAAAAACCCCCAACCCTTTATCAGCAAGTGAGAATTTCTCTCTGCTTTCTTAGCTCGCAGTGGCCAATTAGGGATGAATTTGCATTCCCCAAGTGCAAAAGCTTCTCCGGGGAGTTTCAAGGTTAGTAGGAGAGTTAGTGGTTAAACAAGCCAGAGAGACTTCGCATTCCACTGAGCTCTCATAAAGGAGAACTTGTTCTGGGCTCCTGCTGGGGTCTTTGAGTGTTGAATTGAAACGGCCCCTACCCTAGGAAACGTTCCTGTCTTCTCTTACTTTATCTTTATTTTTTTTTACCGTTGGGAAGAATGTTTGCCGTAGTGTTTTAAGCAGTGTCTTTGTGTTCAAACTGACTGTGCTGTTACCGAGGTCTCTTCTGTTTTGTGAGTAATGAGACATAAACTTTTACAAATTATTTTCCAGGATTTGGTCAACTTCATCCAAGAAAACTTTAAGAAGAGAGAATGTGTCTTTTTTACGAAAGACACCAAGTCAATGTAAGGAGATAACTTTTCTCTTATTTTTCCACAGCAGGGGGCTGGAAGATGAGGGTATTTCTGCCTGCAAAGGCAGGGAGTAAAGTTTTGGGGTTTTTTTGTTCAGAGTCTGGGTCTAGCAGTGCAGTCTCACCTCAGTCCCCTTGTTTGAGTTACTCCACAAGTACCTTGATGCAAAACTAGGGATCTGATCTTCCAGCAGCTCTGTCACGGGGTTGAATATCAAATTCCCTATTGAAAGCACAGCTGTGGCAATATAGAGGTGCTTTCAAGGGTGCAGCACTGGTATTGGTGTACAACAAGGTGTGTATGTATCAGAGGTTTGCATAATTTAAGTTTTCCTTTTAAACCCAGATCACAAATTTCATGCACAAGCCTTTACACAGGCGCTGGGTTTAGCTTAGGCTGATGTTCCCTTAAGACAGAGGCTGCAACTTCCTGAGGGTGCTCATCTTCCTCCTCTAAATGGCTGATATTTAACACCAGTGCAGGCTGCTTGAGACAATCAAAATAAATGAGGAAAATCCATTTTCAGGCACAGGTACCTGTACAGTGCTAGTTTGAGAACCATAACATTGCCTTGTGTTTTTGGTTTGTTTTTTTTTTGTCTCAGGAGAAAAGTGATCAAACTAATACAGCTGCAGAAATCCTAATAATGAGCTCTGAGGGCTCTCTGACCCCACTCTTCTCTGAAGCTGGGAGGAAAAATGCCTCAGAGAGAGGGAGGGAAATTAGTCTCATTTCAGAAAGTCTCACTTAGGGTCCTCCTCTGCCACCAAAAATGGGATGTCTGGCAAAGCGCCAACGAAGGATGGAGGAGTTGATTCTCATCAGCTTCTCTTCCTGCAAGCCCCCTGGGAAAGGACTGCAGAACTTGCTGGGTTATTTTTGTCTAGATATTTTTAAGGTAAGCTGGCTTGATTTGCGAGTTACAGCAGAGCAGGAGAAACCTCTCTAAAAGGAGACAAGCAATTACCCCTTCTCCGTGTCCTGTGAGGAGGCAGGAATATGGGCTGTGGAGAACACTTCATGGGTGGTGCTGCAGCTTTTCCTAGGAAAAGAATTCTCCTACCCTTCCCGGCTAGTCCTGCACGACCCGAGTGCAGATTGTTCCTGCCCTGCTGCAGTTCGTGTTGGTGAGGAGAGCCCTGGCGGTGCCTGCACGCTGTGCCCTGCCCCAGCCGTGTGCTGGAGTGGGAAGAGTGCTAGGAACAGAGCAAACTGCCTGGAAAACCTGCCCAGAGACCAGAGCACTTTCCCTCTTGGTGCGAATGAATGTCTTGGGTATGCTTAGACACCAGCCAGACCCTGAGTTTGAGGGGAAACAGCTGCACTTAGCAATTAGAGAATCAGAGATTTGTTGGCGTTGGAGAGGACCTTTAAAATCGAGTCAGCCCAGCACCACCACTAAACCACGTCCTCAGGTGCCACATCCACGTGATTTTGGAACGCTTCCTGGGATGGTGACTCCACCACAACCCTGGGCAGGCTGTACCAATCCCTGACAACCCTTTCCATGGTTTTTTTTTTTTTTTTCCCTGATACCCAATCTGAACCTCCCCAGGCACAACTTGAGGCCTTTTCCTCTTGTCCTGTCACTTGTTACCTGGGAGAGGAGATGCAGTGAGCTCGTCCTATGTGGTTAAGAGCACAGAACGGGGAAGAAACCCCTCGTGCACCTCAGGTTAGCAGCAGGTGAGGTCACTGATGCCAGTTTTGGTTTGATTTCTTCATTTCAGTGCTGAGTTGTAGAGTGTAGCATTACCCCACTGGTGACTCTTGGTTTGTCACTTAGGTAAGGCCCATCCGGCGATGCCAGCTCATCCCTCGGCACAGCCTGGTTCCCGAGCTGTAATTCCACTGTATTCCACTTTCACTGCTGGGCAGAAGCAGGTTATGGCGGGAGAGGCAGCAGGATTAGGTGCTGCTCTGCTTTGTCAGGTGGCAAATCCCAGTAGAGTCCCAGACACAGCCTGGTTCTGCAGCTCCACCTGCTGCTTTCCTTGCTGTCAGAGCTCGCTTTTCTGTGCTCCGGATTCCTCAGGGGTCTCGTGTTCTGTTCACTTTTCTTTCAGGGGTAACTTATGTAAATGCGGATACCCTGAAAATCAGCACATAGAGGGCACTCAGGTTAACACCACTGAAAAATGGAACTACAAGAAGCACACGAAGGAGCTTCCTACCGACGCCTTCGGGGACATTCAGTTTGAAAACTTGGGAAAAAGAGGAAAGGTAAGTGGATATAATTAAGGATATTTATGAGGCCCCTGTTGGGTACCAGCGGGAGTTCTCAAAAGCAAGGAAGGCAAAATGGATTCTGTGCTAATGGCAGGCAGGAATTAGGCTAAAAGGGACACGAGCTTGTTTCTCAAGCTCTGAAAATAGATAACAAAGGATGATTTCTTCTGTGTTATTTGCTGGTTAGGCTGGTGATGGGAGTGAAAAGAGGTTGTCTGTTTCCAGGCATGGCAGGAGAGAATGGGTGAATGAGGGTGATATTCAAGTATTATTTTATATCCACACAGACCAGCTTGCTCAGGCCTATAGCCAGTTGAATATTGAATATTTCCCAGGGTGCAGATGCGACAATGACAGTAAATTCAGGAGGGATGTAGGATATCTATGGAACTCCAAAAGTTTTATTCCGTTTGTTGTGTTTTTTTTTTTTCCTCGTGTCTTTGCTTGGAGTGGGGACAGTGGAGGTGTGGGAAGAAGAAAATAGCTGCTGTTGCTGTTTCTGGTGGTGTATACTGATGCTTGTGAGGAGTCACATGTGGCTGAGCTCATCTGCCTCCTCTAAATGGCTGATATTTAACACCAGTGCAGGCTGCTTGAGACAATCAAAATAAATGAGGAAAATCAGAGCCTGCTATGTAAATTAATTTGGTTCGTTTTATGCAAAGTAGCAGAAATGAGGCGTTTCAGTGGGAAATGAGACTGAGTTTCAAATCACTCTTAAACAGATCCATGTACCTCACACATTCCTTGATATGCACGTTTTAGCTTTGTCCTGCTTTGTTGTAAGCTGCTGTGCGACTTCACTGGAACGAGAAGTGTTTTGCTTTGTTGTAATATTTCAGACTTCTCAAAGGTTAAGTGTTCTTTCCTTAGGTTGTGTCTTCCCCACTTACAACTTTGGAAATCAGTTCACGCGCCCACAGTTGTTTCGTGAGGACTCTCAAGGCCGCTGTGCATATTTCAGAGCATACTTTGTTCAAACACTGCAGTATAGGTCTCCCAGTCCATCCCACGAGCACGTTGGCTGGAATCACACCTCTATTCCTTGTTCTTACTCCCTGCACAGCAAGGCACCTGCTGCTCCTGAAGATTGCCAAGTATTTCCTGTTGACTCACGCGCAGCGGGGAGGGCTTCAAACTCAGGGTGACCTAAGAATTGCTGTCAGTTATCAGTGAGGGATGGGAAGTTTTATACCCGGCGTTGTGCTTTTTAGGACGGATGAGTTTTAAAAAGTTCTCACCAGAAATGAGATGTGAACAGACCCATAAAGAGGTTTGAGGACAGGCAGGAGAGCTGGGGGTGCTTAAGCCTGGAGAAGAGATGACTCCAGGAGAGCTGGAGAGGGACTGGGGACAAGGGCCTGGAGAGACAGGATAAGAGGGAATGGCTTCCCACTGCCAGAGGGCAAGGATAGCTGGGATACCAGGAAGAGATTGTTGGCTGTGATGGTGGCAAGGCCCTGGCACAGGGTGCCCAGAGAAGCTGTGGCTGCCCCTGGATCCCTGGCAGTGTCCAAGGCCAGGTTGGACGGGGCTTGGAGCAGCCTGGGATAGTGGAAGGTGTCTCTGCTTATGGCAGGGGGTGGGACTAAATGAGCTTTAAGCTCCCTTCCAGCCCGAACTGCTCTGGGATTCTATAAAATCTCACCCTCTAAGTCCAGCTTTCAAGCTCTTCGTTTCTGCTGTGCTGCTCCGACACTGTAACACCCACGAACATCGCAGTCGCTGCGTTTTACGTTCTGGGAGCCCAAACCAGAAAAAGGCTTCCTTGAATCACGGCCGTGGTCTGGGAGCAGCATCCAGCTGCACCAGGAGATGGCACCGTTGTACTTCGGAGGAGGGAGGCAGCTGAGCCGAGGAGTGGAGCTGGCAGGGTTTGCTGTGGGCAGGGCTCACCAGGTAGTTTTCCTGGTAGCCCCCCTCTCCTATGGGGGATCCTCTCCAGAAAAACACCCCAAGCTTCATGCAGCTGATGCTTCTCAGGGCAGAAGCTGTGGGAGTCCCTTAGCTCTCCTGTGTAGCTGCTGGAGCCTGCTCAGCGTCCTCTGTGATGCCCTAAATGTGTCAGCTCCTCCTGGGAACCTGTCCTGGAACACATGAAGGTTTTCATTCAAGTTCAGTGTCTCTCGAGATGGGGACACGTCTTCCTCAAAGTAATCCTTTGATTTTGCTCTCCTGCAGATACTGGGCAGTCGATACAAAATCCTCTCTGATTCAGATCCAAGTACTCCTTTTCACCCCCTCATTTGGGTTGTGCAGCCGTGAATGTCTTCCAAAAGTGATGAAACTGTGAAGAGGCTTTTGAATAGCAAGGCGAGACAAGGCCAGAGAGGCTTTTACATAAATGGAGGCATACTGAGTCCACCTGAAGCCAGATTATCTCTCTCATGTGCTTTTTGGCATCTTTGTAGAGTGTTCAAGCTTTAGTACGTATTTGATGTATTTGTTTTGTGTTATACTCGGAGCACTGGAGTGGGTACGTGTTGTGATAGGGACACCACGCACATGGAGCCTGGAGTTTGTTTGAATAGTATAATCAACACACAACTGTCACTTTTATTAGTTCACTGCAATGATGTTGCCACTGATTCATAATCTAAGCCTGAAATAGCACTGTTAGAGTTAAAGTTGTTACATTGGTGGTGTGTTCATCCTTGCAGAGTTCCTCTGAAGCCCAGGGTCACTGCTCTTGCTTTCTGTAGAGGAAGGTGGGTTGGGTGCCTGGTTGTTGGGGAAGGATAAAGGTGCTTCAGAGGAAGAAACAAGCATTTCATCATCACCTTGCCCTTCATGTGCTGGCTGTTGGAACGAGGCTGTGCAGCAGAGAAGAAGGTGCAATCCCTGGGTTGTTCCCAGCCACCTCGATTTACCTCCTGCTGTATTTGTTGTCCTATTTTCTCTCCCCCAAGTACATCCGCCTGTCGTGTGACACAGACTCAGAAACGCTCTATGATCTCATGACCCAGCACTGGCACCTGAAAACCCCAAACCTCGTCATCTCCGTCACCGGCGGCGCCAAGAACTTCGCGCTCAAGCCCCGCATGCGCAAGATCTTCAGCAGGCTGATCTACATCGCCCAGTCCAAGGGTAAAGAGCTGCTTCTGTGCCTCTGTTACTTTATTGCTGCACACCGGGAGTGCAGAGGTAGCAGCTCAGAGGGTCCGTGGGGAAGCAGAGTGGTCAGCCTGCTTCTGCCTGGCTGCCGCACTTGGGACACGTGTGACATAAATGGTTTGGAAGTCACGGGATTGAGAGTTAGTCAGGGGATGCCTGTGGTAACATGAGGTGAGTTGTGTAGCATCTCTTTAGTGTTTAATTGAAGAATAAACTCCTAAGGTCACAGAAGGGGTTTGGGGTTATGTGTTTAGTGCCTTGGGAGGGTGGGTGTTCGGCCATGTTCCCCCCGGTGATTGGGTGTTGTTCCAGGAGCCTGGATTTTCACCGGGGGAACACACTACGGGCTGATGAAGTACATCGGGGAAGTGGTCAGAGACAACACCATCAGTCGCAGCTCCGAGGAGAACGTGGTGGCCATTGGCATCGCGGCCTGGGGCATGATCTCCAACCGGGAAACCCTCGTCCGCACGGCTGGCGGTGACGTAAGGAACGCGGGCTCAGGGGGTCGTTAAGGCTGGAAAACCTTAATGAGTTTAACGTTACAGTTGAAAAACTTGGACTTCTGAGATGATTAAGTCCAGCTGTCAGCGCAGCGCTACCACCACGGTCACCATTAAACTGTGTCCTCAAGTGCCACGTGGGTGGGTTGGCGGGGAAAGAAAGAGGAGGCTCGGCCTCGAAACGTCAGGAGCTCTTCCCAGAACAGGAGGAAAGTAAAATGTTCTCACGCCCAAGGTAGTCACACACATCAGGCCTGGTGAGGAGGATTTCAGCTGTGCCTGATTTTGGCGTGTCTGTGTGGGAGTTCAGCTGCCCTAACCCCATGTCTGGCACTGCTTTAGGGAATAACCACCGCTCCCATGGTTATTCTAGCTCTGAAATCCCCATGCACTCCCCCACAGTAGGGATTCCCATGTGCTAAGACACGTTGTACCTGCTGCTGCTGCTTTTGAGGATCTTTGTTGATACTGCCATCCTACCTGTCAGATACACTAGGGTAGCCCCAGCTCAACGTGATAGAACACATCTGAAAAATTGTCCTGCCGCATAAATAAGGTGAGCGTGTCCTTGAATCTCTGTCAAAGGCTGTGCTCCTGCTCCTAGGGGAACTACTTGGCCCGCTACATCATGGATGACCTGAAGAGAGACCCTCTGTACTGCCTGGATAACAACCACACCCACCTGCTGCTGGTTGATAACGGCACCCACGGGCACCCCACGATAGAGGCCAAAGTGCGGACCCAGCTGGAGAAGTACATCTCGGAGCGGGTTATCCCAGGTATCCTCCTCCCCCTGTCTCTGCCTGCTTTGGGGCTCATCCACACTGATTTTCTTGGAATAAAAAAACAGTGGCAGCGTCCTGTGGCTGCTGAGCTGGAGGGGATCTGTGTGTTAACTGCGTTGCAGCTGGAGCTCTTGCAGGAGCAACCTGTGCTCTCCGGAGCAACACCTCCCCTCGTGTTCCTTTCTGTGCGTCCTTCGTGTCGCAGCAAATGCTTCACTTCAGCCACACAGCCCTTCCCTCCCTTCCTCTTGTAAGCTGACCCTTCTATATACATCCCACCTGGCCCCGAATTCCAGGTAGCAGCAGCACAACCACACAGGAGCTGAAATTAGGCTTTTCCCAATAGAATTATTTCTGAGAGTGATTGAGCTATCTGCGACCTCCTGCTGAATAATTTCTCTTTCACCCACTCTTTTTCCAAAGTGAAAAAGAAAATCAAGGGCCTTAGCAGAAAATTCCTAAAAAGCTTTTGGGGGTGGTGGTGTTTGGGTTTGGGTTTTTTTTGAAATGTCTCTCAAACACCAGCTCCTAGAGTTACAGAATTCTTACCTTTCTTTTACAGTTGGAAATGTGAACTCCGAGGTTCTGTATCTTGAATTTGTGACAAGAACCTGACTCAAAATGCTCAAAGCAGTGGATAAATAGAGTAAAATTACATTTTAAGGACTTTAGAGATAGCCTTTTCCAACAGAAGCTTCTTCCTTCCAGAAATCCTAATTTTTGCTTTCTGAAGTCAGCTATGCAAAATGTTAGGCAAAACTGAGTGTTTTTGTTAAAAACAGCTATTAGTAACTCTGGCAAAATCAACAGCAAACTAGTATTTGCATGAATGGCTTGGAAATTCTTTCATTGTACTCAGGAAAAATAAGTTGTTCAAACTGCATTAATTGATTTAATCTTTTTCCTTCTGTTTTTTTTTTTTGCGTATTTCACAGAATCTAATTACGGTGGGAAGATCCCAATTGTGTGTTTTGCCCAAGGTGGAGGGAAAGAGACTTTGAAAGTAAGTTTGTGTATTTCTTTTATTTGTTTCCAGGAATGACAGTAGGGACACTGCTCTGATATTGAAGACTGACTACTCCAGAAGAAATTCGATGAAGTAGACAGTGCTATTATTTACAGAAGCTTGACCAGCACTTGCTACAGAAGGACCTTGTTTGCAATTTCAGCTTGTGGAGTTTGTTTCAGTTAAAATTTCTGTGCAAAGTTTCTGCCTTGGGCTGACATCCTAGCAAGCTGTTGGCTGGGACAGTTCAGTTGTCTCAATTCTTCCACGTCACAGAACGTGAAGGGACATCAAAGACCACCCAGTCCCACCCCCTGCCATGGGCAGGGACACCTTCCACTATCCCAGGTTGCTCCAAGCCCTGTCCAACCTGGCCTTGGACACTTCCAGGGATCCAGGGGCAGCCACAGCTTCTCTGGGCACCCTGTGCCAGGGCCTCCCCACCCTCACAGGGAAGGATTTCTTCCTAATGTAAATATAAATCTCTCCTCTTGTCATTTAAAACCCTCTCCTCTTTCCCCATCACTATGTGCCTGTGTGAAAGGCTGCTCTCCCGATTTCTTAGAAGCCCCTTTAAGTGCTGAAAGGCCCCATTTTAAATCTAGTTTAGATCTATACCTAGTTTAAATGTTGGCAGCTGAGCAGGGCAGGAGGGCTCTGCTGACTCTGACCCTTCCAAGCCTACTTGGGTAAGGACCAGGCATCATCTTCAAACAGATGACAGGTAGGAGGAGGAGGATGAACAGAACAAAGGAGTTCCTTGAAACGGGATGTCTAAGGGACCTTTAGGGAAGGGGAAAAGGGAGATTGCTTCTAAATCTATCTCAGTGTTAAAAACCAGGGTTGTTACTTCCCCATTCCCCTTCCAGAGTGAAGATGAGTGGCCTGAGGGAGCAAAGGGACCTGACTCCAGGGATTTCAAAGTGAGGGGATGTGGAGTCAGGCTGTGTGGGAAGGGAACAGTAACAGTGAGGACGAGCTCTCACCAACTGCAGGAGGAACTGATTTAGCTGTACTGAAGAGCTGGGAAAGGGGCTGGATTTTGCAAGAAAGTAGGATGCAGCAAAGAAAATGAAGTTGAAGCAGCATGATATTTATGGTTCTTTTGTTTGTAGTTGCTATCTTGGTACTTCCTGTTCTGACCAGAGCTGTGCTGTTACTGTCGAGGTTAATCAAACTATTTTGCTTGTCAAGAGGATAAACAATGGGAATTCAAAGCGTGGTCTCTGCTACCACTTCATTTCTAGTGTTAATCAATTGGTCTGAACCACCATGTGAAATTCCAGATCATTATCCCAGCCTCCCTGTATGTTTCCCGGGAGTTTTGTTCCATTCCTGTGATGAATTTTATCTTAGCCCAGTTGTAGGTGAATACAGATGCAGTGTTAAATCAGAGGTCCTGAGATGGAATGAAGCATCCGTTCAGGTTTTAGGGTAAAGCTGTGCTCAAAGGATGGTGTTGAGTATGTCCCATCTCCTTTTAGCTCCAATTTGCTGATGTTTGAGAAAGGATTTGGCCATCACTGAAGGAGCTGACTTGGCTGCCAGATGCTGTAGCTGGGCAGACTTATGATTACACATCTTTTTGGAGAGACCTCAGACCCGCTGTTAAGCAGCGATACGTAACACTGACTTAGTGGCTGCCTAATCAGAATGAGTAAAAGCCTTGTTAAATCAAATGCGTAATTCCTGGCAAGAGGTTCCTCTGGGAAGTATCTGGATGATGGTTCACTTAAGGGTTCATGCCACTCTCTTGGCTGTTTTGTAGAATCATGATAACATTAAGGTTGGAAAAGACCTCTAAGATCGCAAGGTCCAGTAGTCAGCATAGCACCATCATCGTGTTCACCACTGAACCACATCCTCAGGTGCTACATCCACGCACTTTTTGAACACTTCAGGGATGGTGACTTCCCTAAGCAGGCTATTCCAGTCCTTGACAACCCTTTCAGTGAAGAATTTCTCGTGATATCCAACCTAAACCTCTCCTGGTGCACCTTGAGGCTGTTTTCTCTCATGCTGAGTTTTTATTTCTCAGAGTTATAAGAGCACTGAGATATTTGTGCCTCCCCTCTTGCTCATTTGTAGGTGAAGCCATTTCTTCAAGGAGTAAATTGAGTCTCTGACCAGCCCAAATGACACAGCAGACTCCATGCTTTGGATGTCTGTCCTTGCCATGCCTTGGTCTCAGCAGTGCTGGCCAGGAAAGGCTCTGTCTTTCTCAGCCTCCGTGAGTGGTGCTTGATGACAAGAATCAGCTTTAGCAGAGGAGAAGTAAAACTATTCCAAGCTTCTGTTTTAAATTCCCTGTGGTGTAAAACATGCACTTTAGCTGAACCCTTCTTTAGAAAACCACTTTCATCTAGCTGATAAGAGAAACCTCCTTGCCTTTGTCAGAGACCTGCTCTCCAGCTGACAGGAGGAATGTGCACACGGTTTTGATGACTCCAAGTTGATTTTTTTGTTGTTGTTCTCCAGGAATTCCTTTAACTAATAGATGTTCTGTCTTTCCAGTGCTTGATGATAACTTGCTTGACTCCCTTTGTACAATTCGCTGGCAGACAGTTTATGTTCCTGTGACTCTGTTCTCAGTGTAGTGATGCAAATTAAATCAGTGTTTCCTATTGTGGCTTTTGCACCAGGAGGGCTAATGGTCCTTCCAGCATGATTTCAGCAGCTTTTTGTCTTGCTGTTAATCCGTGTACGACGCTGATGTGTGAGAAATCATGTGAGTGGCTACTTGGAGACTTTCAGTAACGTCAGGTTCGATGTTCTTGTGATCCTGCAGAAGTGATCTCTCTGTAAAACGCTGCTGCTTCTGCTTCCAGGAAATAAATCCAGAGCTCTTGGTCTCAGCTGAGCAATGCTGTGGCATAAACCAGCAGTGACTGTAGCTGGGCAGCACTCTTGTGTGACCTGAATGCCATTTCCACTTGGCAATTGTCCTGACCTGCTGATCCACTCTTAACACTGAGCAGCCTGATCTAGTGGAAGGTGTCCCTGCCCACGGCAGCGGGTGGAACAAGATGAGCTTTAAAGTCCCTCCCAACACAAACTGTTCTGTGATTCTGTGAGAATTTGGCAGATGATGATTTCTGACCCTCAGTCTCTGTGGGGCTCTTCACAGCCCTCTCTCTTTAGGTGGATGATGCTTTCAAGAGTTGTCACTGGTAATGTAGCAGTGGATAATAATAAAAACACTGTTGTGGACCGTGGGTTTCTGTTGTTCTCTAGGCTTCCTTACTCAGTAGCAGGCTGTAATAAGACACGCTTCAAGTGATCTCCTCTCCCTCTCTGCCTCCCTAGTCCATCAACGTGGCCATCAAGAGCAAGATTCCCTGCGTGGTGGTGGAAGGCTCTGGGCGCATCGCTGACGTCATTGCGAGCCTGATGGAGGCAGAAGGCACTCTTGCTTCGTCCTGTGTCAAGGAGAGCCTGCTCAGGTTCCTGCCTCGCACCATTTCCAGGCTCTCAGAAGAGGAGACTGAGAGCTGGATCAAGTGGGTGAGTGTGGGGTGCTGTGGGAGCTGAAAGTGGGAGGAGGGTGGAGGGAGCAGCTGGTGACTTCCAAGTCAGGAGCGTTGCTATCTGGTGATAACCTACAGGGTGTGCAGGGCTCCTTGCTATGTTATAGCTGTGCAGATTTAAAAAAGGAAAATTCTGAATCTAGGGGGGTTGGGACAAAAGCAGTGAGGGGGCTGCAATCAAGTCAGCAGGTGTCTGGTCACAGGAGAGCTGAGAAGGTTCCAGCAGGATCTCTTCCCTGTGGAGTGTGGAGCTGCTGAAGGCAGTGTCCCCTGTCTGGCCACGCTTTGGAGTGTTCTTCCTCCTGCAGCAGAAATGGCCAAGATTATTTGTCTTCTATGTGCTAAAATGAAATTAACTTTATAAAACTTCATTATGTGAGGAATTATCTCTGGTTTTGACAAAGCACAAGAAGGTAGAGACTGTGCTCTAACAAACTGCTCGACATAAGTTGAAGCTTGTGCTGTCACAATCTTTTCTACTTTAAGAGTAACTTCTAATTACTGAGATTATATCTTTTTGTTAATGATGATCTGCACAGGGGCATCACAGTTATTTGCTGTGTGTTCAGAGGATAATTAATGTTGTCCTTCGGTGACTTGAAAATCAATCTCATTATCTACTTCTATTTAGGCTTGTTTAAATTTGTTAAAAACCAGGACTGATGAGAAGCAGCTTTGCTACGATGTGGTGGCAAATTTCTTTTTAAAAGGCTCTAGGAGATCTGTTGCTAAACAGCCTTGATTGCTTAGAAATGGGACTTTTCCTTTTTGTAGATCAAAGAAGTCCTTGAGAGCCCTCATTTACTGACAGTGATCAAAATAGAAGAAGCTGGAGATGAAATCGTGAGCAATGCCATTTCCTTTGCCCTGTACAAAGGCAAGTAATTGTTTTTCTGGGTTCATTTGGGGATTTAAAAATGAGTGGAGAAAGGATAGCTGTTTATTTTCTAGAACAGCTTTCTTAGAGCAGTGCTTTCTCTCCAGAGCTAAGCTCCTGCCACAGTGTGGAGCTTGTCTTTCTCTGAAGGGGTGTGTGGTGGTGTGCCGCTTTGGCCAAAATCTAGTAATATAGCCCCTGAGAGAAAACCAGGTTGCAACCACCCTTCCCCCCCACAGGGTTCGGGAAAAAAGAAATTTTTCCTCAAAGGAAAGTGAGAGATAAAAACTATTTATTTTAACAAACACACAGGAAAAGGATAATGATGCTCAATAATGAATTCAAACCCTCGCTAGAGAGAGAAACCTGGGAAGATTTCAGAGTCCTTCTGTAGGTGTGGTCTCTCTCCTCCTCGGAGCTGGTCGGTGAGGGCGTGGGCCCACCCCCGGGCCTCGGGGAGAAAATTCTCCTGATGTGTTCTGATGTTGTTGAAAGAGTTCAGAAGAGAAGAAGGGGAAAAAAAAAACCAAAGTCCCAGGAAACAAAATTCAGCTCTCCGTCTCACGCCAAGAGGGAAAAAAAAAAACAAACAGCTGGCTGAAGAAAAAGCAAGCAGGGTGCTCCCTCTGTGCCTTCCGCAGTCAGACAACACTGAGGAGTGTAATCTCTGTGTCCTTGAGAAGCTGCTTTGGAAAGTTCATCTGGGTTTTTTTTCAAGCTCAGTTTAAAGGCACAGAAAAGGCACAATATTACTTTTTGGGCATAGAGCATGATAGGGGATACACATGATAGAGTCACTCCAAGACAGGTGGCAACAGCAGCAGTATGGGATCTCTCAGTGTGGGCAAGGTCCAAACCAGGTGATTGGGAAGGCATTTTGGAGAGCCCCATTGGGAATCCTGCAGGATCTCTTTTGTGCAGAGGGTGCAGGACACTGAGGAGCCTGAAGGAAGCGTTGTGCTGATCTTGGCTATGAGGTGCTCCTAGCAGCTCCTTTGTGGCCTGTCTTGGACCTTAAATATGTCCCTGAGTGTCCAGCATCCTCCAACCCCCAGTCAGGAAGATGTGGATGAATCTGGGGAAAGACACTTGGAAAGGAGTCTTGTCCTGGTGGTGTGAGAAGCAGAGATGATAAATGTGCCTGGTCTTTACCCAGAGGTTGTTCCTCCTCTGCAGCTTTCAGCACCAACGAGCACGACAGGGATAACTGGAACGGGCAGCTGAAGCTGCTGCTGGAGTGGAACCAGCTGGACCTGGCCAGCGATGAGATCTTCACCAATGACCGGAACTGGGAGGTACAGCCCCCTTCTGTGAGAGTGCAGGGAGCTGTGCGGAGGGACACATCCCAGCAGGAACCACCATCTCAGCACCTCAGCCTCTGTGATGAGAGTGTCTGTTCCTCCTGCACTGTCTGTCATATTCCACTCAGCCTGGAGAAGAGCGGGTCGCTCCTCATTGGGAGCTGCTGCTTCCTCACAAGGAGCAGCTCTCATCTCTGCTGTGGCCAGGGCCAGGACCCCAGGGAACGGCTGGAGCTGTGTCAGGGAGGGTCAGGTTGGATATCAGGGAAAGGTTCTTCCCCCAGAGGGTGCTGGGGCACTGAACAGGCTCCCCAGGGAATGGGCACAACCCCCAGGAGCACCAGGACGACGCTCTCAGGGATGCACAGGGTGGGATGGGTGGGGTGTCTGTGCAGGGCCAGGAGTTGGACTCCACGATCCTTGTGGGTCCTTTGCAACGCAGGAGATTCCATGAAGCCATGATTCATCATTCCGTGGTGATCCATTCTATCATCCCTGGTTGCAAAGGTGATCTGCCCGTGCCAGAAATGCTCTGGGCCAGCCAGCAAAGGCAATTGCTTGCAGAAAAAACCTGATTCTGATGAAAATGTGGCAGTTACCATGTGTCAGGCCCTAGATAAGATTTACACGTCTGCTGTGCTTCCTGACATTTGCTTTTCCATTTTTTCCTAGTCTGCCGACCTGCAGGATGTGATGTTCACAGCCCTGGTGAAGGACAGGCCCAAATTTGTCCGACTCTTCCTGGAAAACGGCTTGGATCTGCGGAAGTTCCTCACCACAGAGGTCCTGAGGGAGCTGTACACCAACAACTTCAGCAGCCTGGTGTTCAAGAACCTGCAGATCGCCAAGAACTCCTACAACGACGCTCTCCTCACCTTCGTGTGGAAGATGGTGGAGGACTTCCGGAGAGGGCTCAAAAGAGATTACAAAAACAGCAAGGATGAGATGGAGATACAGCTTTCCGTGAGTGATGAGCAGTTTGGTCTTGCTGTCAGTGAGGTTATCTGGACTGCAGTGGCTAAGGCAGGGAAATGCCTTTGAGCCAAATATCCTTTAATGCCAGCTTCAGGAAAAACAGGGAGGCTGATTCTTCCTTGTCAAATAAAACGCTTTAATATAAATATTAAAATATAACCTAACTCACAGTAGTGTGTGACAACTGGCAGAGAGCTGGGAGAGGGGAGTGGTGGGCTGGCTGTGAAAGGAAGGAAATACAAAAAGAGGAGAGTCCAGGCTCGGATTTGTTCCAGTTTGAAAACATTTGGTGAGCTTAGGTCTGAGTTCCTGCTCTCTCTTTCAGGAGGAGTGTCCTATCACAAGGCACCCGTTGCAAGCTCTGTTTATTTGGTCAGTTCTTCAGAACAAGAAAGAGTTGTCCAAAGTCATTTGGGAGCAAGTAAGTTGAGTTCTCCTGTATTCCTCCTTGCAGGCAGTGCGGTGGGGTTCTGTGGCTTTGGTTTGTAGGTCTTTGAAGGCTCCAGATCCAGCTTCACACACAGCACCACAAGAGATAATTGCTGGATGACTCTCAGTGGGTTTTATATTGCCCATTTTGTATCTGGGTGTGGGTTTTATACTTCCATTTCCTGAGGTCGTGTGTGAGTCAGCAGTCCGCATCTACCGTGTGTTGTCATCTGTGCTCCAGCTCTGGGATGCTGAGTTCCCACCCATTCCACAGCATGGATGGGGTCTGATTCCAGGTGTTTGATTGAAATCCAGTTTCTAATTTGGATTAGTAATTTAATGATTGTAGAATCAAATAGGTGATTCTGGACTGGGAACTGAGAAGCTGCAAAATGGAGGATGATTTTTAAAGGATTCCATGTGGTATAGTGGAAAGTGTCCCTGCCCGTGGCAGCAGGAGGTCGGGGTGAGATGGTCTTTGAGATCCTTTCCAACCCAAATCATTGTGATTTTAGGATTCTATGATCATGTTCCCTTCACAGAGGGATTTGTATGACTTCACACTCTCTCCACAGACCAGAGGCTGCACTTTGGCAGCCCTGGGGGCCAGTAAGCTCCTGAAAAGCATGGCCAAGGTGAAGAATGATATAAATGCTGCTGGTGAGTCCGAGGAACTCGCTAACGAGTATGAGACAAGAGCAGTAGGTAAGTGCCTGCTCTGTGAGTCCTTTAGGAATTTAGTAGGAAGGGTCAGAGACCAGGGAATTAAAAACTAGATATCCAGCATGAAATAAATTTTTCTTTAATGTCAGCATGCGTTTTTACTGCTTGGAAATTTCTTCCACACCGTTTGTTCCCAATAGAAATTTTGTGTCTTGTCTTAAGAGCTTGGCTTCCAAAGGTGGGTGTTGTGAGGTTTTTTTTTTTTTTGGGGTAGAGAATTTCTGTCGTGGGGAAGAAAGGCTGCTTAGCTCTACTGGCAAGGCTGAAGAAGGGTGCCCACAAACAGGAAGGAGAACATGGAAAAAGGGAAACTTCCCACATTGTGTACTGGTAATATTCAGCTAGGGAAAAACCACCGTTCAGATTTGTAGGAGTACTTTTGGGGAGTTGAGAACAAGTTGCAGGTAAGAAGTGGATTGAATTCCTAAATTTTGAACTGCAGAATTGTATGCCTTACGATAGGAGGACAAGATCCTGTGGTGCAGGATCGTGGCCCGATCGTGGCCTTTCCTGTTGGAAAGGACTTCTGGAGGCCTCCAGTCCAGTCTTCTCGTTGAGGTGGTGTCACCCCAGGACCAAACCAGTTCCGTCGTGGCCTCATGTAGCCACGTCTGGAAAATCCCCCTGGATGGACATTGGTTTTTTGGCACTTAGGGAATGGTTTTAGTGGCGGACCTGACAGTGCCGAGTTAACAGTTGGACTTGACCTTAGAGGTGTTTTCCAACCTAAATGATTCTCTGGTTCTATAAGGAGCATCACAAGGCCAAGCTGGAAGTACCTCCCCTGTTTCCAGAGAGTATCTCCTTTTCCACAAAGCACAAGCTGCTTAAATAGACTTTTTTAAAGGTATCTACATCCCTCAGGCCTGATGATTTAGCAAAACACTAAGGCATGAACAATGCATTTCTTAGTGAAAAAGCATCAGATTCTGACTTTCTCAACCCTACTGTTAATATGGGGCTGACTGTAATTCATTAGGTCAGTGCCAAATGGAATTTAAGAAAAGAGGACAAAATAAGTAGGTTTACTGAGTCATTTAAGGAGAAATTCACATTTTTTACTCAACTTTTTGGTGCAGAACTAAGTGCTCTCTGTGTGACTTAGTGTTACAGTTTTCCATCGAGACACGAATTCTGTATCAAAGTTTAAGATGTGCAGGTGGGGTTGTAAAGCGATGCACAGTTGTTCTGCAGTGCTGAAAACGTGAAAAGCCTTCTTGTGTCTGTGTGCTTTGATGTTACAAATATTACACTGAAGATACTTGCACCCAAGTTGGTGGGAAATTGAAGTTGGAGCTCAGTGTGGAGCTGCTTCTTCCTTCCAGAGCTGTTCACCGAGTGCTACAGCAACGACGAAGACCTGGCTGAGCAGCTGCTGACTTACTCCTGTGAAGCCTGGGGAGGGAGCAACTGTCTGGAGCTGGCAGTGGAAGCCAAAGACCAGCAGTTCATTGCCCAGCCGGGTGTGCAGGTAATGGCAGTGAAGGAAAGCTGTACAGCTGGCTGTACCTCTTGGGATCTAACAGGAGGGGTGGCTCCTCTTCTGGAAATAGGAGGTGGCTGATTCACCCACAGATGCAAATCAGGAGGAAAAAGCCTTGACTTGGGGCTAGAAATCATCATGAGCTGGGTGATAAAGACTGCCTGAAACGATTCCTGCTTTGGGTGTACACAGTGTGGATGTAACACCCAGCATGGATGAGCATTGCGTATATTGCAATGGTTTGTAAGTGTCTCATCAATCAGGTCCAGTCCTGCTCGGCCTCTTCTTTAACTCCTCATCACGTGGATGGAGGATGGCTGCACTAAGGAGCGAGCATGCTGTTACTGATGCAGAAAGCTGTCTGTATTGTTGAAACAAGAATCCTCAAGTATTTTGATTGAAATCTCCGAGTTTGGGGTTTATTTTTACCTAATCAAATGATCTCTAATAGCATTCCTAGGTTATTTTGTTGCTGTTAGAACAAATGAGGGTATTTCCTTCTTCCCTGCAGAATTTCCTTTCCAAGCAGTGGTATGGAGAGATTTCAAGAGACACTAAGAACTGGAAGATTATACTGTGCCTGTTCTTTTTCCCTTTAATAGGCTGTGGTTTCATCTCATTCAGGTAATCAAGTGGCTTTTCATTAGGGGGAAAATTTTTCAGAGGGAAAGCAAGTCAGTTAATTGTGGAATCTTAGGGCAAGTCAGGCTCTGGAGATCATCCAGTCCAACCCTGTGCTCTAACAGGGTCAGCAGGTTGGAGCAGGTTGCCCAGGACTGTGTCCAGTTTTGGGTATCTCCAAGCGTGGAGACTCCACAGCTGCTCTGGGGAACCTGTTTTAGTGTTCAGTCAGTCTTAAATAAAGGTATTAAAAAGCTGAACGAGCTTTTGATAGTTTGTGTTTCACTCTGATCTTGGATTTAAGATTATAGAATCACAGGATGGTTTGGGTTGGAAGGGACCTTGAAGCTTATCTTGTTCCAACCCCTGCCATGAGCAGGGACACCTTCCACTAGCCCAGGTCTCTCCAAGCCCTGTCCAAGCTGGAAGATATACCAGTTTACTGGAGTGCCTGAGGGCGGTGGATGCAGGATGTCTTTACCTCTAAAGTACCACCCTGAGCTAGGCTTTGCACCCTTCTCACTTTCACCTTGAAGAACACAAATGTTTCCAGGCATAAAAGCTATGCTTTGAGACCTTTTCCCTCTTTTAATTCCTCAGGAAAAAGCCTGTGGAGAAGAGTAAGAAACTCTTCTTATATTATGTGTCTTTCTTCACCTCCCCCTTTGTGGTCTTCTCCTGGAACGTCATCTTCTACATTGCTTTCCTGTTGCTCTTCGCCTACGTGTTGCTTATGGATTTCCAGAAGGAACCCACGGCCCTGGAGATCATCCTTTACGTGCTGGTCTTCATTCTGCTTTGTGATGAAGTGAGACAAGTAGGCAGCGCTTGCAGCCCCAAAAAGTTCAGTGTTAGAGCCAAAGCCTTGTGGTTTTTCCCCTCCGAGGCAGTGCAGGCTGGTGCTCAGGGACAGGGGAAGCACTTCCTAGGAGAGATGTTCAGGCAGCTCAGGGCTCAAGGAGGGATTTTTTTTTCCTCTGATGATTAATTTCCTACTTGTGGCCCTGTAGCTGCAGTGTCTGTGCACCAGGAGGATAAGCTGATGCCAGTGCAGATGTTTCCTAGGAATGCTTGGCTTGCCAGAGTAGTTGGTAATAAAGGGGTTGGATTTAGCACATTTATTTTGGTGCATACCTTTAGATTAAGTCATTCCTGCCTCTCTCCTCTACATCCCACCCCATTTATTTTTTATTTTACCGATAAGCCACATATCTTTATGCGTTTCTTTTTAGCTTTTAATCATCTATACAGTTTTTGCTGGTTTAGTGTAGACTCAGGGACCAGCTGTGGGGATTACCTGTGGTGTGGGAGCAGCATGTGGGACTGCCTTTATGGCCAGCCACATAGATGGTATCTCCTCCTCACTTCACGTGGAATCTGTTGGGTTTTGGGCAAGCTGGTCTCTGCCAGTCCGTGGTCAGAGCAGTGGGAGGATGCTGGGGGAGTCAGAAGAGCAGTGGGGGTCTGGTGCAGTGCTGCTTTCTGACTCTCCTGTAAGGCCTGAGTCGCCTCATGAGCGTTTGTGGGTGATCTGCTGGATCATCCCACCCTGCAGGAACGTTTTTTACGTGAGCTCAGACGACGTTTCTGATGTTGATGGTACCGTGGTCTTTTCCCCTTTTAATAGTCAAGGTGGAACCCTGTTTATGGCAACTTTACTTGCTGAGAAAATGGGGGAAAAGTAAAAGACTTTTTTGCAATGAAAACACTAATGAAGTGTTTGTTTTTGCTGATTTAGGTTCTGGTGTCTCTGGACCTGTCCTTGCACGTCCTGTGTATACCCCGCAAAAGTCCTGGGGAAAGCCTTAGGGATAGAAACCCTTTTTTCCTAACAACGTCCCTTTTTCTCACTACCCTGAGCAGATAGAACTGCTGCAATTCCCATCAGTAACTGGTGGCCAGACTGTACCAGTTTGGCAGTGGAGGCAGCTAAAACAGAGACTTTATTGAAGATTTAAAGTTATCTCAAGCCAGTGTTCTGGCTGCAGAGCTGTTTTCCTGAGGAGGAGAAATGGAGCAGAATGCAGAGCAGTGTCCCAATCCTCTAAACTTTTTAGGGAAATCCCTCCCTGGCTTCCCCTGAGATAGACCAATGCATATTTGGTCTAACTCTGCATCAAAATTGTATCTGTGTCCTTTATATTTAAAGAAAAAACGAGAGGGATATCTCAGATTTTGTTTTCACATCCAAGGCCAAGTAAGAGTAGCTTGCCTGGGGTCCCACTGTAGCTGCTGCAGTTGGATAACCAGTTTTGGGAGAAATCAGCCCTTGGTCTGGAACAATCTCTGACCTGTAAGGCACTGGCTCAGCCCTGTTTTCACTTCTGATGGTCCTGGGGAGTTGTAAGTAGCTGGAGCTGCTCTCAGTCCCGTTGAGAGCTGTCGTGGCCATAGTGAAATCGGAGAGGCCTTTTCCCTGCTGTGTCCTTAGCCACACGGAGGTAGCCTCCAGCCAGGTGAGTGGGTAGACTGGTGGGGTGTGAAGGAGAGCCCTGTTTTCTCCAGTGGAGAAGGAATCTGGACAGAACCTCTGTGCACTTTAACTCTCAGCAGTGGGAACTGCTTGGAATTTGGGGGACTGACCTGCACCTCAGTCCCAGATGTTCTGTTTGGTTTAGGGAGCTACTGGGCAGAGACAGCACCTAGGAGAAAACTCCCCTTGATTTCTGTTTCCTATAGAAATCCTAAGGGCAGAATGGCCTTCCTTGGATATGCCAGTTAGAGATTCACTGGGCAGTACTCCCTGAAGCTTTGATTATTCCAATGAAAACTGAAATTAAAAAGAATTATGACTGGGGATGCAGTTTATTTCTCCAGGCTTGGCAGAGGTTTCTCCTGATTAAGCTGCTTGTCCTTATGAGTCACCTCTGGATTGACTCCAGAAGTTGGTTCTTGCACAGACTTTAGGTCCAGGCTGCTGTGCCAGTCAATCTGGGAATGAGCAGAGATTCTCACTAGACTTGCAATTCAGAAATAGAGAGCTATGTAATTAAAGACTAAATTTAAACCTGCATCTTGGATCCAAAGCGTGTGCCTGTAGCTGGGGGCAGATTAGTGAATGAGCTCTGTGAAGGAAGAGAAGCCAGGATCCATCAGCTGCCCTTAAACTGTGACCACGGTGCTTCGTGGGTCACACCAAGACCCCAAAAAACAGGTTGCCAGTAACTTGTGGCATTGCTGGATACATGAAACCCCTCTTTTTGGGGAAATTGAAAGCCATGTGAACTCTGGTGGACTTCCTGTGTGACAAAAAGTGAATTGGGCGAGGAAACTGTGCTTTGTGGGGGTTACTTTCTGTTCTTTTTCCTTCCCAGTGGTACATGAACGGCAGCAAGTATTTCTCAGACCTGTGGAATGTTATGGATACCCTTGCAATCTTCTACTTCATAGCAGGCATTGTGTTCAGGTGGGCAGTACCTTCCCTTGTGTCCATGTTACGGCTTTGCTTCCTCGCTGGGTTTTGACTACAACCTGTGATGAAATTTTGGGGAGCAGTGTGTTAATTGAAATTCCCTGTTCTTTATGAAGGCCCCAAATACTGCCAAGTGTTGGCTTTAAAAGAAAGAAAAAGTCAGGAGATGTTTGGGATTTTCTGTGGCTCCTGTTATTGGCTATTCAGTATGACCATCTGGGCTCTGTGTTGTGTTTAAGGGGACTGTGGCTGTCCCTACAGCAGCCTCACAATGTCACTATCTCCCAGAAGCTGTTTTACACCGTGGGGTGAGTTAAAAACCACGGCAAGGAAATGATGGGAACGCATTTTCCAAAGCAATCGTTCAGTCAGCTGTAACTTAGTCCTTGTTGCCTCAGTGCAGGGGCGTGGTTGTGGTGCTTGGGGGGGGCTGCGGGAGTAGCTCCAGGTACAAATTCCTGTGCTGTTAACAGCTTTAAGGCTAAGAGAAAAGGCAGGGCTGATGCATCCAAGGAAGAAGGGGTGTAAACGAGGTGTGCATTAACCATTTCTGTCACCTGGCATTAGATGGGGGAGGGCAGGGGGCCCCGCCTAGCTGTGCTCTGCTTTCCAGTTACTCACTTTCCACTCCCCGTTTCAGTGTGTTTTTATCGGATTTCTGCATGATTCACCCGAGGCTTCTCTTTGTTTTCTTTTACTGTCTCCATCAGGCTTCACTCTGATGAAAGCTCTTGGTATTCCGGGAGAGTCATTTTCTGTTTGGACTACATAGTTTTTACCCTGAGGCTCATCCATATTTTCACAGTTAGCAGGAATCTAGGACCCAAAATTATTATGCTGCAGAGGATGGTAAGATTCTGGCAGCTATTCAAGAGTGTCTAAATAAATGATGTGACACTATTTTTTTTTTTCCTCTCCCCTTAAAGAGTGAAATCACCACGTTCTGATGATGGCAGCAAGTTAAATCTGCTAAACAGGATGAATTAAGGTTTAAATTGGACCTCATTAAGAGCAGGGCATTTTTCTGTGCCAAGGGAAAGAAAAAGGATCAGGCCGAAGAACAGAAGAGGGGGTTTGTTTCCTGGTGGCTTTTGTCTTCGTGTCTCAAACGTTTCAGGAGTATTTCTGTTGCTCACATGAGCGTTCCCCAAACAAGACAGTGCTGGCAGATGGTACAGGAGGAGGATTTTGGTCCTCCACTGCATCCATCACACGAGTACCTGAGGAAGAGGGTGGTGAGGAGGCTCTCATACAGTGCTAGAAATTCATGAAATTCAGAGTGCCTGGGCTGTGAGTGCCGGTTGGAGGCCATCCAGAGTGGCATTTCCAGAAGCTTTCACCTCACACCTGGCTGCAGCCGCAGTCCTTGTACCTGGTTCTGGCTTTTGTGGAGCCTGTGTGATGCCAGGGGGATATCCTGTATTCTGAAACATGCCTCGCCTTCATGGTTGCATAAACACAGTTGAAGTTCCCTGCGTGGGAGTGGTCATTTTATTACCGTGTGTGTTGTTGAAATTGGGAGCAGAAAGCCACGTGTGGTTTGCAGCAGACCTGCCGTGGGGCACTGATGCCTGTTGTCCTTTTTCAGATGATAGATGTCTTCTTCTTCCTCTTCCTCTTCGCTGTGTGGATGGTGGCCTTTGGTGTGGCCAGGCAAGGCATCCTGAGGAAGAACGAGCACCGCTGGGAGTGGATCTTCCGGTCGGTCATCTACGAGCCCTACCTGGCCATGTTTGGCCAGTACCCTGATGATATTGATGGTATTTATCTTCTGGGGGGGCCTCTCCTGGGTGGGTGGAAGGCTCTGTCCTTCTAGAAGTTGTCCAGCCCTGTGTTGACCCCCTTGCCTCCAAGTCTGATGGGGAGGCAGGGAAGGAGGAGGCCACAGGGATGAGGGCAGGACCTGGGGCTGGGCCCAGCAGAACGAGGAGTTCAGTGTTTGCCCTCCCCTCTCGCCCTCTGAGGTACCACCTACAACTTTGACCGCTGCACTTTTTCTGGGAACGAGTCCAAGCCCTTGTGCGTGGAGCTGGATGCCAACAACCAACCCCGCTTCCCGGAGTGGATCACCATCCCCCTCGTGTGCATTTACATGCTCTCCACCAACATCCTCCTCGTCAACCTGCTCGTGGCCATGTTCGGGTACGTAACGAGGGAGCGATGGCTTCCCGGGCATCTCTGCGCTGCCGTACCTCTGGGAAAGGGAGTGGAGTGCTGGAAAGCAGCAGGAAGCCAGCCCTTGCCTCTGCAGCTCTGCCGGCAGCCTGGTGGAAGCTGTCCTGGGGAGGGATTGCTGCCTGTCCTTGTCTGAGCGCCCTCTGCACGGTGGGCCGCGGGGCACACGGGGTGGTGCTGGGTCGGGGCCTTACCAAGTGTGAGTTGCTGCCCAAGTGACCTTGCTGGAGTGAATAAATGAGTTGTTAGGACACCGTGGTTTCATTAACCTGAACTGCTGTGTGCTGAGGATGGGTCTGTTACTGCTTTGATGGACCTGCCATTTATTGTTCTGGCTTACACCACAGGCAATGGGCCACGTTCCCTTGGGGCATGGGAAAGGACTTTGTCTTGGAAAGTGCCGTTGCCCCTAGACCAGCAAGAGCAGGGAACATCTTCCTCAGCTTCTTGCTGAAATCTTTGTTTCCACTGCAAGCTCTGGCACAGCTGAGTTAATCACGGGAAGTCCTTCACGTCAGAATTTGGGGCTGTGTTGCCCTGCTGTCTCGCTTGGGAATGCAGTTGGATTGGTGCTGTGGCTCCGTTCCCATTGCCAGCCCTGCTCCTTTTCTGCTTTACACTCACAACAGGAGTACTGAAAACCTCTGGCCACCCTTCTTGAGGACCACTAGGTTTATTTTTGTGTTTGGCTGTACCTTGGCAGGTATTTGCTTTGGCAACAAGAGCATTGACAGGACTCTTGGTGTTCCTCAAGAGCATGTCCCATGTGAGTGGCACTGCCGGTGTTTCCTGGCCTGAGATGAGATGTTTGCCTGTTACAGAGAATGCCTCAGATTCAGGATCTGCTCTCCCCTCAGCTCTGAACCTTTCTCCCCAGGCTGACCTGGACTCTAAAGACAGTCAGAAATGTGATTTTTGGCAAGGCAGCCAGGACTGGTGCACCGTATCTGTGTTTTCTTGACCTGCAAGGAGCTGGGGACAGACAGCCGTGCTCATACTCCCTAGAAAGGGTGCAAGTACCTCACAATAATGTAGGAAATTGTAGCAGTAAGTCAGCTCTACCCTAAAAACCTTTAATATTTGCTAGAACACTTACTCTAACAGCACCTAATGGTAAATGCTCTAGTTTATGCTGTTACATCAGTAAAAAAACCCTGGTTTTTACCAGTTGTATTTATCTTTTAAACAAAAAGAGACCTTCCACCAGGTGAAGGTTTCCATTTATCTCGTGTTAAAGGTCCATTAGGCTCTCAGCAGAGGCATTTTGGGAGCATCCATCTGCCATTTAATGTCACACTGAAAGGTCAGGCAGCCTGGGAGCTGTTGGCTCCTGTGGTTGTTGCTTTGCTGGGTTCATACAGTGCTTAGTGCTGTGGGTTTGATGTGTACCTGGAGCGTCCTTATTTACCTCTACTGAAAATCTCAGGAGCTTTTCAATTTTTTTGTAAGTGTTCTAGTTTTAGGTTTGGGTTTTTTTTCCTAAGAAAGAAGTTATCTGGTGAATTAATAAAATAAAGTATCTTGTGAAGAAGCATCCTGTTCTCATGTGTGTAGGCTAGAAGATTGCCTAGAGCTGAGGTAGTAAAAGTACATGGAGTATTTTCTCCCTATTCATATTTTTTCCAGTTTATTTGTAACTTAAAGGGGTTGTTTTTCTCTGCTGTCTTAGTTCCTCTCATTTGCAAATTATTTTAAGAAGGAGAACAAACCAAATAATCTCCTAGTCAGTAAAAATTACCACCTTCAGAATGACTGGGGCCCCTAACATCAGAAGGATGTGGAGCTGCTGCAGTGAGTCAGGAGGGGATGATGCTCCAAGGGCTGGAGTCCCTCTGCTCTGGAGCCAGGTTGGGAGAGCTGGAGGTGCTCACCTGGAGAAGAGAAGGCTCCAGGGAGAGCTCAGAGCCCCTTGCAGGGCCTAAAGGGGCTCCAGGAGAGCTGGAGAGGGACTGGGGACAAGGCATGGAGGGACAGGACACAGGGAACGGCTTCCCACTGCCAGAGGGCAGGGATGGATGGGATATTGGGAAGGAATTGTTCCCTGGGAGGGTGGGGAGGCCCTGGCACAGGGTGCCCAGAGAAGCTGTGGCTGCCCCTGGATCCCTGGCAGTGTTGCAGGGCGAGGTTGGATGGGGCTTGGAGCAGCCTGGGATAGTGGAAAGTGTCCCTGCCCACTGCAGGGGTGGGATGGGATGAGCTTTAAGGTCCCTCCCAACCCAAACCACTCTGGGATCCTGTGGCTGTAAAACCATGCTCAGGTACAGCAGAGCAATGCTCTGTGCCTTGGCTCTGGCGCAGCCCTTCGGTGAATAACCAGTCCTGGGTGTGTTCTCTGTTTCCCACCAGTTACACTGTTGGATCAGTGCAAGAGAACAACGACCAGGTGTGGAAATTCCAGCGCTACTTCCTGGTGCAGGAATACTGCAGTCGCTTGACCATCCCCTTCCCCTTTGTCATCTTTGCCTACATATTCATGGTGATGAGGAAGTGCTTCAAGTGCTGCTGTAATAAAGAAAGCAGAGAGCCATCGATCTGTTGTGAGTCGGGTTTGTCCTTGTTGCCCAGGAGTCATCTCTTGCGGCGGGTGCACTGCAGTTCCTCCGTGACGTCTGTGCTTATTCCAAGCATTTTGTGCTGTGCTGGGAAATGTCCAAGGGCAGTTCAAACCTCTTGTTGTGCAAATCCTCTGTGCTGCTGCAAATCTCTTCAGTAACGTTCAGGTTTTCAAGTGAGATTTACCCGATGCTTTCTTGTCCGAGCCATTTCGAGGTAGAATTGCCTCGTGAATGTAAATCAATTAAGACTTCAAATTAATCCTAGCTCTTTAGGGCTGCCTGTGATGTTTCCCAGCTTCGCAAGGTTGTGAGTTTGGCTTCTTTGTAATTCATTCTGCTTGCTAGGGAGTGACTGAAAGAGAATAAACAGTTTCCTGGCCCTCTGGATGTAGCCAAATGAGGAAACCACCTCAGAAATGTGGCAAGTCAGTTCTCTAGGTATTTCTCCTTTAATTTCTCCGTCAGAGGACACAGATAGGAATTGTTTTAACAAGCTTTTCCCTCCCCAGCAAATGTAGTGTTTTCTCAGCTGGGAGAGGATAAGCTGAGTTAATTGACAGGCTTGTTCACATCCATCAGCAACCTGCCTGTTGCTCTACAGCACAGGCTGGATTTGTTTCTAGTTTAGGAGGAAGAGCCTGCTCTGGGGTATTAAACTGCTTAGCACGAAATCAATTTGGCTGTCCAGATCACTGTGTGGATTCCTTGCTGGGGAAACTGTTGGATGGCAGATATTCCTGCTCAAATGATGCACAGTTGATGTTGCAGCTCTGAAAGAATGGGAGAATTAATTAGAGCCAGAAAATGATTGTGGTTTTGCTGATGATAGGAACTGAGAGCTGCATGGAGGAAGCACGTTGATGTGTTGGCTGTTGTAAAATCCTGCCTTCCTCATTTAACTCTTACGGAAATGGTTGGGATTTGGGTGCTTAATGCTTGTTGGAATGTGGGAGAACAGCTGAGGGCTGTGAGAGGTCGGAGGAGCATGGGGTGGAAGAAATGGATCTTCAGCCATTTGCCAGCTCTGGGCTTCTTTTGTCTCAGTTAACTTTATTTTTTTATTTAAACCTCTGTGATTTATGCTGTCCTCTTGGAACAGGATAGAATGCTGAGGTATTACCCTGGAGGACTTTCATGCCTCAAAGTGGGCTGCTCTGTATCACTCTTAAATTTACAGCACCACCATGAAATGCTTTTTAGAGAAGACAATTCTTCATCGTTCTGGTGTGTTTCAGTTCAGTGAAAAATCATACATCATGGTTCTTAACATGTGTTATTCTTAATGGTCCAACACGGGATAATGTGGGAACAAAGGGAAAGCTCAAACCCAGATGGGAACTTGCTGGAATATCCTGTACCTGTTAAAGCAGGAGCACCTGTGTTAACCAAGAAAGACTTTTGGAGCTTGTAAGGTTGGGGGTTTTTAGGTTTTTGTTTGTTTGTTTGGGGGGGGTGTTTGTGTGTTTGTTTAAGGGGTGTTGTGTTTTATGTTTGCTCGTATTTTGTATTTTTAAGCGACTCTGGTTGCCAGGAGCATTCAGTGAAAGGCTTTGGTGTCACCTCTGTCAGAGCTGTGTCACGGGTGGGCAGCGGGGCTGCGAGTGCTCGGGGTGTGGAGAAGGGAATCATTAACCTCTGAATGCACACACTGACCCAGCCTTTTTGCATCTTGGCCTCGGAAAGACAAATTAACTATTTTTTTCTTCAATTACATTTCCCAGGCTCAAGAAATGAGGACAATGAAATCCTGGCGTGGGAAGCTGTCATGAAGGAAAATTACCTTGTCAAAATCAATACAAAAGCAAATGATTCGTCAGAAGAGTAAGTCTGCCCTTCTTTGTTTTCATTCTCTTAATTGTCTCTTGAACGTTTCTAGTGAAGGCGAGTTTTCAGCAGCTCTAAATGTTTACAAACTAATGAGTAAGTAAATAAAATCAGCATAAATGTGCTTTTTATTTCTGAAGTGAAACGGTGGCGCTTTTTTATCTGCTGCAGAGAAGAAAATGTCTTCCTGTGGTGTTTAGAGATCCCATCCTGGGAAGCAGTGCTTATAGCTGACTCTTCTTGCAGCATTAGTTGAGGTTGGGTATTAGGAAGAAGTTCTTTACAGAAAGGGTTGTCCAGCCCCGGAACAGGCTGCCCAAGGCAAGGGTGGAACCCCCATCTCAGGGCGGGGGTTTAAAAGCCACGTGGATGTGGCAGTCGGGGACACGAGTCAGTGGTGGAGTTGGCAGTGCTGGGGGAACGGTTGGACTCCCATCTTTTCCAACCGAAGTAGTTCTCTGATTATACAGTTGGCAGAGAATGTTTTCCATTAGGCCTGGAATATCAGACATTGCCACAGCAGTAATCCAGATGGGGATCTGTACTTAGGAGCATGAGTAGGGAAGACTTCTGAGCAGGGGAAAAGGCTCTTTGGAATCTTGGTATTTGAAACTGAGAGACTTAAGACTTTGGTGTTTCTTTGACTGCCAGCTCATGAAAACATTATCTTTGGGATCTGTGTCAGTGTTTTCAGAGTAATAATATAAGAGAAAAAAGAAACAGAAGAAAGCAAGAAAACAGAACACTGCTAGAGAACCTGCTCTGGATGATTGTTTAACTTTGCTAATTTTCCAGCAGCTTGAGTATTTCCCTTAATCAAAGAGAGAGAGCTGATAGGAACAGGCGAGAAAAAACAGACCCTTCCATATCTGTGGGCATGAACATTGCTGTCCACAAATAAGTGTTCAGGTTAAGGCTACCCAGAGACACGTAGCATTGGATAACAAGCCAAACAAATATCAAAAACATCTCTTTGGTACTGAACACAAAAGTGGCTTGAGAAGAAAAATGGAATAGCATCCTACTATTAGTAATTCACGTGTTAGTTCATTTACTCGTAATAAAAGTGATGCCAATCATGTGCAGCCCTGCCTCCTGGGGAGGATGGGACACTGGGGGGAGCTGGGGCGTGGTAGTTTGCCAAGTTTTCCTTGGTATCCACACTGATCCCTTTGCTCCGTGTTCTCCTTCTGCTTTTAGGATGGTGCATCGATTTAGACAACTGGATGCAAAGGTACTTCTGTCTCAGATCGCTCTGGGGAATGTGATTGTCTGTGGTAAAGCAGGGGGTGTGCCACGGCAAGGAAAATGAGCCTCCCAGAGTCACGTGCAGTCTTTGTCACTGTCACGAGGCCCCCATCTAATTGGGCTGTTTAACCATGCCCATTAACAATTCCATAGGTAGGAATGTAGGGTGTGCAGTGATTGGGACAAGAGGGAGTGGTTTTGAACTGAGAGCAGGTTTAGATGGGATATTGGGAAGAAATTCTTGGCTGTGAGGGTGGGGAGGCCCTGGCACAGGGTGCCCAGAGCAGCTGTGGCTGCCCCTGGATCCCTGGAAGTGTCCCAGGCCAGGTTGGATGGGGCTTGGAGCAGCCTGGGTCGCTGCCCACAGCAGGGGTGGAACACAGTGAGCTGTAAGGTCCCTTCCAAGCCACAAGAGCTTCATAATTGTGCTGGAAAATGAAGCAGAAAGACACTTGCTTAACACTGGAGGAGTTTCTCGGTATTGCTTATGGGATGGAACAGAATAAAAGCAATTTCCATCTTCCAGTAAAACTGCAACATTCAGCTGTGTAACAGGCCCATGAAACACCGATAGGAAGAAGGGGTGTCACACACTGGAAATGTCCCCTTCCCAGAGGTGTCTGTCAAGTTTAGCTTCTGGTGCTGTAGGCATGGGGTAATTAAGCAATATAAAGGTACCAATCTACCAGAGAGTACATTATCAGAATTGTCATAAAAATACTCTTTTTGTGACTGTGATGCTGAAAAGACCTTCCCAATGGGTGTTTTCTGAGGCTTGATTGAATTATATATTTGAACTCTGAAGTGGAGGAGTGGCTTTGATATGAAGAACAGACTTGTGAGAAGCTCACAGGTGAAAAGACCCACGTATACTTCAGAGTATTCCGATTGCTGTCAAATAATTTAGATCACAAAATAACAGCTTGCTTCCCAGACTGAAAGGGAAATGGTGAGTGGGTCTGTGGCTAGTGATGCTGCTCTTGAAACTGAAAGGAGATCTGCTAACTTTAATTCTCTCCGGAAAATAAATACCCATCTCTTGCTTCTCTCTTCTGGTAACTGCTGGTTAACTTGCTAAAATGCAGAGGCATCAGGGCTCGCTGCATTAATTGCCCTGATGAACATGGTAATTGGGAGTGCCCTTTTGAGCACTCTTGTATTTGGTGTAACATTTGGAGAGGCAATTACTCATTACTTACATTACTCGTTAGCGTTGCTTTCCTTCAGCTAGATGGACTTTACAAAAACAACCTCCTTCTTCTTTTTTTTAAGCTCTCTGATTTGAAAGGCCTTCTGAAAGAGATTTCCGGTAAAATTAAATGAGTGCAGCTGAAATCCAAGAGCAGCTGCCAGAGCAGGGTAAGCCCTCTTTAAATCCATTCTCTGCCTTGAAAAAGTTACTAGAATTTGTGATGTTAAATCGGTGTGTCTTTGGAAGAAGAGTTAGTATTAATTGTTGATGCTTGTATTCATATTGTCTGATATTGGGAAAGAAAGGAGACCCAAAGTCTCTTCCTTGTTTGTATTTTTCTTTCTGAAAAATACCGTTTTCCATCTGGGATTTCGATCAGTTTTTGGCACTGTTTAAGATACCTTGTTTTGCTCCTTTGCCTTTGAAAAACTGTGACTAACCCAAGGTTATTTTAGTTGTCTTTGTGCTGGAGGCCCTCTACAAAATGAGGAGCTGCTGTGCTGGATCCTCTGCCCTTGGTACCTTTTAACTCTATAAAGAACAGGCAACCCAAATAGAAAAGACAGAAGTGAGGGCAAGAATAAGGTTTATTTTCCCACTATCAAAGCGGGGCTGGATCGCTGTAGCCCTCCTGTGTCCTGCACAATAAGCTGCAGTGTGAAGAGCTGATCCAAAGTCTCTGGTCCAGTTGAGTGTCTGGTCGTGAGCCTTGTGTCCTTTCGTCTCCAGTTTTGTGGAAGAATTGGCTTGGAGCCAAAGGTACCAGTGGGGCATGAAAGGCAGACAGAATAGAGATGGCTGCAGAGAACAGCATCATCCTTAGGGGCAGCAGCTTAGGAAGTGCTGAATGGGATAATCTGGAACAACTCGATCAGCCTGCACGTTAGGGCCTGGCTCCTTCCTCCACAGAGAGGTTTTGTCCGAGGGAACTTAAACCTGTGCCAAACATTCCCCAGTCAGCTGTCCCACCATTTTCCCGGGAGAACGGAACGTTCGCTTGACCTAAGTTCCATTTAGTCATGAATGACTTGCAACCACCTAGTAAAATCTACAAGGATCACCAGTTCCTGGGCTGGTTCTAGGATGCTCTGGGGACTCCAAGTTGCCTAAAGAACCGGCTGTAGAGTAGTGGAACTCTGGAGGCCACTTAGTCCAATGCTGCTCGAAGAGCGCCAGCTCGGATCAAAGGGAGCTGCAGTGTGGCTGGAAAAGTGGTTGTAGTGAGATCCAGTGGGGTAGCCTGGGAAAGGGGACAGTGGTTTGTGATGGAGCTTGTGGGAAAGACCTCTCGTTATAGATAATAGTGCCTTCAGAACAATCCTAGAATCCCAGAATGGTTTGGGTTGGAAGGGACCTAAAGCTTATCTAGTTCCACACTCTGCCATGGGCAGGGACACCTTCCACTGTCCCAGGGTGCTCCAAGCCCCGTCCAGCCTGGCCTCAGACACTGCCAGGGATCCAGGGGCAGCCCCAGCTTCTCTGGGCAACCTGTGCCTCAGCCACCCTCTCAGGGAGGTTGGGCCCTTAGAGGTGCTTTCCATGCAGTTGTGTTTCTTTTGCTTTCACTTCTGACCGTGTCTCTGCTCCTCCAGCAAGACACCGTGTGCTGGATGAGTGCTGCAAAGAGCTCCTGGAGCCCAAGAGTTGCAACAAGGCATCCAGTCACCTGAGCTGATGCTGTGAGGCTGAAAGCAAAGCCTTGAGGTGGGCTGGGAGCTCTACTCTCCAATTCTTTCTGTTGCTCACACAGGTACCAGTTAATGAAGAATAATTGCTCGGAGCTGGCAGTAACCCCCAAGCAGACGGTAACGGAGACACCAGAGTGTCAATGTCTCAGCAGGAGTCAGCAGGATTTTCTTGCTACTTTTATTTTTGTTGATCAAACAGCCCTTTCTGCTCGTTGCAAGGTGGTGGTGAAACAGGAGATGACTGCTTATCTCCTGGCAGGATTCTCACATTACCCAAACTCTTCTTCTTCTCATCTGCCTCAATGTCCAGTGGCAGCAATTAGTCCTTGTAAGCTGCTGTTGCAAAGCACTCATATTTCCAAGAGTTCTGCTGCTGTTGCCAAAATCCCTTTGCTTTTCCATTTCACTCAGAGGGGCCTGTGCATGGATTTCCGTCAGGCACTAATTGCTTGTCTGAATGAATCCATCTCCCTTCCCATTCCGTCCTGTAGTAGCCAGATCTCGCTTGTTCCTTGCACGGGCTGTCTGTCAGAGCTGCTGAGGTCCGGAATGCTGGCGTGCCAGAATGCTGTGGATTTCGGCATCGTCCCCCGGAGGAAAGCCTTTGGTCCAACCCTGCATCCTTATTTCGGACTGCACATGAACGCTGTGGACTCGTTCCCATTCTGTCTGGAACTGTGCAGCAGCTCAGCTATTACAGCCCTGCATGGGAGAGACTTTAATTCATCTAGGAAGTGTTTCCAAAGGCCTTGTGTGCAATCCTTGCTGGTTTCTGTAGTGATGATTTGTATCCCGGGAATGTTGGAATTCATTTGACTTTTCCAACTTGTGTTTGCTGATGTTTGCATTTGGAAATGGAGAGGAGGTTGTTGGAAGCTTTAAATAGTGCAGTGCTTGATAAGGGGAGGTGGCTCTTGGTGCTGTCTAAAATAGCGGCTGAATTTTGTCACATTTTGTATGGTATAACTGAGGGCACAGCCAACTGAAGGCACTACAAATGGCATTTATTTACGTGGCAAAGCATTGTGTCAGTCTTTGTTCCCAGTGTCTGGGAATCATGGAATCATACACTCTCCAGAGCTGAAAGGACCCACAAGAATCATGGAGTCCAACTCCTGGCCCTGCACAGACACCCCACCAGTCCCACCCCGGGCATCCCTGAGTGCATTGGTCAAGTGTTCCTTGGGCTCTGGCAGCCTCGGGGCCGTGCCCATTCCCTGGGGAGCCTGGGCAGTGCCCAGCACCCTCTGGGGGAAGAACCTTTCCCTGATACCCAACCCTGCCCTGACACAGCTCCAGGCATTCCCTGGGGTCCTGTCCCTGGCCACAGAGAGCAGAGATCGGAGCTGCCCCTCGGCAGGAAAACGCAGGCCATGATGAGGTCTCCTCTCTCTCCTCCTCCTCCTCTCCAAGCTGAACAAGCCACTTGACCTCAGCTGTTCCTAATACAGCTTTCCCTCTTGCCCCTTCATCATCTTCATGCCCTTCTTTGGATACTCTCTGCTAGCTTTATATCCTTATGATACTATCAGAAAGGTTGCTGCTCTTTTCTCCCTGCATCTCATGACCCAGCTGTACTGTATGCTGTGCATGACATGATCCTGGGGGATCCAGCACTACCAACACCAGTGGTATTTCTTTACATGTGGAAATACTTGT
>VZTD01003688.1:87173-197938 GCA_013397725.1 Rhagologus leucostigma | reverse complement strand
CCTCCCATCCCTGCGGCCAGTGCCCTCGAGGCCTGACTGCTGGCTTTGCTTTTGCACAATCTTTGATGAGGAGTCTCTCGTCCTTGTGGCAGGAGCCCTCGAGAGCAGAGTGCAGGACTTGGTGTCCTGTCTTGTCTCTGTTTTTGAGGTGGCCACCTCAGGCATCAGCCTTGCCAAGGCTCCTGTCTTGCAGGTGCCTTCAGAGCACGATTGCGGACATGCTCAGTCTGAGCTCTTCTGAGATCTTTCTGCAGGAGGTCACCTTAACTCCGGCCAGTGACATGGAGCAGAGACCCCCGATCGTGCCCAAGCTGGCCTGGGTGAATGAGGAGGAAGAAGGGCCTGGAGCTGCCCCAGAACCTGAACAGGTGGAGCAGTTCCATCCACCAGAGGAGGGTGAGTGGCAGAGCTGGGCAACAGGGCTGCTGCCTGTGGTCCCATCCCATCCCCAGGGGACATGCCCGCGGCCAGGACGGAAGAGGGGCCGGGGCAGAGCCCCCACAGCAGCCGTGCTCCATCCCCTGGGCGTCCCGGGGCTGTCCCTGCCTGGGCAGCGCAGGGCTGGGCTGTGTTCTCCGGCCTCTCCTGCAGCCCCTCAGCTCTGGCTGCGCTCGCTCTTTGCCAGATGCAGCCGTGGACCGGACACAAGAGCAGGGCCCTTCCAGTGGACGCTTCCACAGAACAGCGCAGGTACCTGCAGCCATCCCCACCCGGGCCGGGCCTGCTGGCGCTGCTCAGCCGAGCACCGTGCTTGGGGCAGCCCATGGAACATCCCTCTCTTCTCTGGCCTTTGTTCTCCTGCTGGTCACTTGCAAATTCATCAAGTGCATTTGGCAGGAAGAGACCGGCGCCACGGGCACCGGCTCCGTGGCAAACTGTGACGTCTCCAGCACCGACACCAGTGCTGCCTGGCTGGATGGGCCTGTGCAGAGGAGTGTCTCCGTTCCAGAGCAAGTAAGCAGCCTGTGGCCATGATTCTTTCCCCCCAGGAATCGCTTGGCCCCCCAAGCCACGCCTGCTGGTCACCGTAAACCTGTGCGGCCGTGGCAGTGTAGTGGGAAGGGAAGCGCTTCTCTGGGGCAGCTGGGGACATTGCTCCCTCGGGCAGCTTTCCAGCTCTCCCCGTGCCTTCTCCAGGTGCTCGTCATGGTGAGGCACGTCCACCAATGTGCCAATGAGTCCGGCGAGCACGGGCTGGACAGGAGCCTGCTGGAGCTGGCCGAGGCACACCCGGCCGACGTCGTGGTGACTCTGCTGCGCGTGGCCCCATCATGCGACAGGTATGGGGCCCAGCTGCCCAGAGGGCTCAGGGCTCACCAGCCCATCACCCTGTGGAGCCTGTCCCAGGCGTCCGACAAACAGAGAGTTCCAGGGCCCTCTGGCTCCTCCCTTTGCCAGCCCTGGCCCCGAGCCTGCTGCCATGCTCCCTCCCTGCCCCTCAGGGGCCAGTCCCCACAGGGGTGGGCTGCCTGGGTGCCGCCGGCGAGGGGCACCGGGCGGAGGGGCAGTAGGCGGAGGCAGAGCTGGTGGCCGAGACTCCGTTGACACAGAGCGCTTACCCCGCAGAGCTGCTACGACCGTGTGGAAGACAATCATGTCCTCGCCCAGGACTGCGGAGCCACTGTTCCTGGCGCTTCTCGATGTGCTGGACAAGTTGGCGGAGCGCAGCACGCGCACCTCCGAAGGGGACAACGCGGATGTCTTTGCCCTGGCTGTGAGTCTCTGAAGTGGCCTTTGCTTGCCCCCAGGTCACCGCTCCAGCAGCTCTCCACCCTCCTTGCCCCACTGCATCTCCCCGCCTCAGGTGCTGGGCTGAAACCTGGGCTAGGGGCAGGTTCAGGGCCACCAGGCCCGGCGCTCCCCTGCGTCTCCCCCGGCCTCTCCCTCCCACGCTTGGGCCCTGCCACGTGGACGCCTCGGCACTGAGCGCTGTCTCAGGGTGCTTTGTCCTTTGCAGGCAACTGTGGCGATGTGGAAGATCCTCCAGGTGCCCTGCTGCAAACATCTAGTGGTGGCGTTTTTCTACCAACTCTTTGTTCATCTGCTCTTCCAAGTGTTCTTCGGCACAGTGGAGATGCCAGAGGAGGTCGCTGCCTTCTGGAAGGGATGCCAGGAGGAACACGGCCTTGCCACCAGCCCCAGCAGGTGCTCCATCCCAGTCTTCCTGTCCCTCCCATGTGCCCAGGGCAGGAGTCAGTGCCCTCAGCGTGACCTGGGCTTTGCTCTGCACACAGGTTTGCAGTGCAGACCCTGAAGGCCCTGCTCTGCCGACTGGAGTATGAGCACGTGGTGGCGGCAATGGAACGTAAGCGTGGCTGGGACGCGCTGCTGTGTGCTGACACCCAGCGCTATGCAGTGGGTCTGCTGGCCAGGTGAGACCCCCTTCTCCCCGCTGCCCTCAGCATTTGTGCCCTGTGCCTGGGGTGTCCCACACAGTCCCCGTGGTCGTGGGCCAGAGGGCCTCGTCACTGAGGAACGGCTGAGCTGACCGCAAAAGGCCGGGCGAGGAGGGAGCCCAGGAGCAGCCGCCTCCCAGAGGGCCCAGGTCCCCTTGCAGGGCGCTGGGGGAAGACAAGGCCTCTGTGAGTCGGTCCTGGGAGAGGTTTGCCCTCCCGGCTCAGGGTCTCAGTTCCTTTTTCCACTTCCAGCGAGATGCGCCATGCATCCGTACCCTTGTGTTCCGCGATCGCGCGCCACCTCCTGCGGCTGCTCAGCAGGGCCGAGCCACGCTGGGATCTGCCTGCCCTGGCATTCCTTGTGGAGGTGAGCCTGACGGCCAGCGCTGCCTCGCTGAGCTGCCTGCCAGCTCTCTGCCCTCTCGTAGCCGCAGCCGCCTGGGACGGCGGCCTCGCCCTGCGCTGCTGCCTGGGCCCAGCCCCCCGTGCTTCCGGGCTCCTGCCAGCCGGCTCCCCTGTCACTGCCCTGTGCCTTTCAGGTCCTCGGGTGCCTGGACTCGAGTGAATGCAGGGACAGCGTCGTGGAGGTCTCCTCGAGGTACCTGCGGAGCGAGTGCAGGGAGAGGCGTCGCCTGGCGCTCAGGGCCCTCCTCGTGCTCAGGGATGATCCCTCGATGGTGAGAAGGCAGCGGCTGAAGCTGCTCTGGCAGCGTGGGGCTGGGGAACGCAGTCGCTCGGGCTTGGCTGGGCTTCGGGCGCTGAGGCAGCTGCTCCCGGCTCTCCTGCCTTGCGGTTCAGCTGTCCGAGTGCCTGGGGACAGGCCTTTGGCCTCTGGGCCCTGTGGCAGCAGGGTGGGGTTGCACAGCCTCGTGTTCCGCACAGACCAAAAGAATGTGGAGCCTGACTGAAAGCCTCGTGAAGCTCCTGCGGGAAAATGCCAGCGACGTGGTTCGGATGAGCATCGTTGTACTGAGCAGTCTGTTCACGTACAACGGCGCCCCGATACCACGCCCCATCGGCCTGCAGCTGGCTGAGGCGCTCCTGCCACACTTTGACAACGTAAGGCTCTGTGCCCCCAGCCACGGCCACTGGGTGCCTCCCGGACGCTTGGTGCCCTTTGCATTTTCAGGCCTGTGCCCAGGTGGGCCTGGAGCAGCCGATGCTGAGGGCATTTTTTCTTCCTTTCACACAGGATGACAGCCAGGTGCAGCTGCTATCCATGTTTGTCTTCCGCACTTTGATGTCTTCCGTAGCAGAAGATGGAAAAGTCCATCTGAAGACACAAGTGTGCAGGAGCGTGGTCCCACTCTTCTTCCACTGCCACGATCAGAACCGGCATGTGGCAGAGGTGAGGCCTCGTGGGCTGCTGCGGTCCCCCTGCGAGGGGGCTCGGCTGCCTCCTGCCCTGGCGCCTCGCAGGCTGCAGCCTCCTTATTGCCTTGGCACGGGGACGCGGCTCCTGTGTCCTGGGCTCTGGTGCCATGTCCGTGCCTCTGCTGCTCTCCAGGCCTCTCGGACAACGCTGCTTTGTGCGGTGAAGTTCCTGGAGAGGAGGAGTCTTGAGAAGCCGCTGAAAAAGGAGCAGCTGTGGAAGTTTGCCGAGTGCCTGGTAAGGATGGCCTGGAAGCCCCAGCTGCAGCTTGGAGAAGTCCCCTGCCCTCAGTGCCCAGTGTGTGGGGCTGGCAGCTGTGCCCCTGCCCAGCGCTGCAGCCAGGGGCCACACAGCCTCTTCTCCAGGCTCCGGTGGCCCTAAACCGCGTGCCGATGGAGCCTTGGCCCCGCTGGGCGGCACCCCGGCTCCTCGGGCAGTACCCGGCCCTCTGCCCCCTCCAGAGCCCGGTGCCAGCGGCTGCTGCCCGGGCCTCAGGGCTGTGCGGGCAGGGAAGGCCAGGGCGGGGCGCAGGGAGCGCCCGGCCGAGGGGCTGAGCCCGCGCCAACCCTTCCCTCCTGGCGCTCTCTGCAGCTGGCAGAGGATGAGAGCCGAGCGGCCAAGCACCTGTACCAGGCCATCGAGTATGTGGACAGCCCGCAGGAGCCCCTGCGAGAGGCGGCCGTCAGGTTCATTGGTGAGCCAGCAGTCCGGTGCTCCCTCCCCGCCCCGCCGCAGCTCGGCCCCAGCCCCGGCTGCTGCCCCGGCAGCGGGATCCGGGCCCGGGGCCGTGGAGCCCCGCCTGCCCTCGGGGCTGCTGCCGCCCTCTCGCAGCCGTGCCCTCCTCGGGCGTCAGGATGCGGCAAGGGCCCGGGCTGAGCCCTGCCGGGGGAGGAGAGCGAGTGGCCTCAGGGCTGGCAGCGCCGCTGGGAGGGAGCTGTGCCGCTGGGGCCGTGACAGGCTCTGTGTTCCCAGGGATCGCCGGGCGGCGCTTGAGAAGACAATCGTCAGATTTCCGCTACATCTGGTTAGGTGAGGGCAGCCAGGCGTCACCAGGGCTTCTCGGAGCGAGCCGCAATCCCTGCCCCAGCTGTGGAGGCTCTGCTCCCTGTGCGGATGAGGGGTGGCGTGGGCAGAGCACGCAGAGGTTTCCAGGGACACGTGGGCCATTCGTAGCCAGCACCTTCGGGCTGATCCCGTCCGTCCCTGCTCCCTCCTGGCCATGGCAAGAGCGGGCTGGGATGGCCCTGGCAGGGGGCTCTCCTCGGGTCCCTGCAGATCCGGGATGTGACCGTGGCTCTGCTCCTCTCTCTTCCAGCCCTCGAACGCATGAGCAAGGACATCAGCCCTGCCATCAGCAGCCTGGCTCTTCAAACCTTGTATGCCCTCGCAATAGCAGAGAGCGGTTCGAACTCCATATTCCGAAGGCTGCAGGATCAACTGCGCAGGGCATGGGAGACACGGCCTCGTCTGTCGGACCTTGGCTGGCTGCGCTTCTGGAGGTCTGCAGAGAGCTGATCTGCGAGGCTCTGTCTGCTGGGGCCACCTGAGCCAGGAGGGAGTTTTCTTTTCTTGAAGATTTTCCTTTCTTCAAGATTTTTCTTTTCTTCTTTCCCTTTTCTTTCGAGTAGAAATACTTTTCTTTAGAGTAGAATGTGTTCTAATACACACGCCCCGGATCTTACTTTTGGTGCCCAGTGTTCTCAGGGCACAGGGGAAGAGGGGAAAAAGGGTGGCTGTGCTCACCAAGATGCCCAGGCCCCCACGGCTGCCCAGGCAACGGTGCTGTGAGCGAGGCCCCCCTGACACAGAGCTCTGGGCCCGCACAGCTGCTGCCACCATGGGGAGGGCGGCGATGTCTCCTCCAGCAGCGCTGCCGAGTCGCTGCTGCCGAAGGGGCTCTGGACGCCACAGGAACAGCACCAGAGTGTGCACAGGAACAGCAGGAGCCCGAACGCCGGCACCTGCTCAACAAGGCATCCGCACCAGCTGGGAGGCCAAACCGGGAGATACTGTGGGCACAGCTGCACGTGGCTTGGCAAAAGGCTTCAGCAGAATTGGCCACAGTGGCTTTCTCTTGCCTTGCCAGCCTCACAGCGACGCTTGGCAGCTTCAGCTGCAGCCTGTGCCCCTGACTGACTTCAGTGGCCATGCTTGAGGGCAGACTCGCCTTCCACAGTCAGGCGTCCCAAGGCAGCGGCATTGGTGCCATGGCGAGAGAGAGACTCTGATGGGAGACGAGCCCTGCGCTGCAGCTGCTGTCCTTGTCCTCCATGCAGGCACCTTAAAGACACGTGCATGAGCTTTGAAACTAAATCCTGGACTTGCTCAGAACAAAGGAAGAAGAGGCAGGCGCTGAAGAAAAGCAGGGACTTCTATGGCTCAGTTTTGCTCTCCACTTGGGCAGTCCCAGAATCCCAGAGCCCTTTGTGTTGGAAGGCATCTTAAAGATCATCCAGTTCCAAGCACTCTGCCGTGGGCACGGGTGCTGTGCAGGCACACCTGTCACTAGAATTGGAAGAACACTTCTCCACGTTTACCTTTCCCCCTCCTGGATTTCAAGCTAAGATGAAAGATCAGCTGGTTAAAGGTGAATCTTGTAGCTCCCGGAACTAGGAATAGGAGTCTCCAATGGGACCTGGTGTGTCCATTCAAGCTTTGTAAGATCCTGCAGTGGGAGCTCAGCCCTGTACAGGCCAGGCACAGGCTCCAGGTTGGTCCATTTCAGCATCCCCAGGTCTTTGTGGCTTCCCGTGCACCCTGAGACTTCTGAATGCGTGCTTGAATTCCCAGCTACTGCTGTGCAGGACGTGAGAAGGCAGTGCTTGGAACAGCCTGTTTGGCTCATTCTTGGGTTTGCAGCTCCTGACTAAAGTCATCATCAGGAGTATATGCTAATGCAAAGGTATAGCTGAACACCAGTGACTTTTGATGTAATGTCTAAAACCTTGTGTGGCTGTTCAGAGACTCTGAAATCCAGAGGTGAACATGACAGCTTTGGTATTTAAGAATCCCGGAAATTTTGACACCTGATTTTTCTGGTCAAGGATTGGAATGCCAATGCGGAATGACAAAAGGATTCAAACTTGTTTTCATTGGCAACCCCGTTTAAATGGCATCAGTAAACTTACAGGGGACAGGGTATGACCCTGGGGACAGTACTTGGCAGTTAATGGCTTCAGATGTGGGAGATGAATGTTCTGCCTGGTTTCACCCCAGAGTTCAAGTTTTGCCAGGGCTTTGTTCGAGTGCTCCTTGCAGGTAACTTTGACTGAATGCAAAAGGATGGAACAGCAGAACTTTTGGAGAATGTGCCCTAGGGACAGGGAGAAAACCTTGCAAATGATCAGCAGGGTCTGGAAAACCTAAAAAAAAAAAAAAGGAAAAATTAAAATAGATATAGCTCTGTGACTTTTCAGGCACAACTCTTTGGGTCTGGAGGTAATGTTTGCCTTGCATCATTGCCTTGTGCAATGACCCTGTAAGAACTGTTCCTGCTGACCTGGCAGGCACAGGAAAGCCTCTGAAACTTCAAATATTTGATGTTTCAAAGGCTCAAAGTAATGAAGTGTGGCCTTTGAGATTCTGCTGCACGCTGTGATGTTTCAGAACACCCATGTGGTCTGTGGTACTGTGGTTGTGTTTGCTGTAACCTGTGCTTTTTATTGCTTGACTCTAAAATCCGCTTCCAGCAACACCAGTAGGAGTTGCAGAGGGTGAGGTTGTGTCCATTGGACCTGCAGTGCCAAAGGGATCAGACACTGCATGGAATCACAGAATCATTTTGGTTGGAAAAGATCTCCAAAACCTTGGAGTCCAACCTCTGACTTGTCACCAGCTCAGAGCACTGAGTGCCACGTCCAGGCGTTTCTTGAACACCTCCAGGGATGAGGACTCCACACCGCCCTGGGCAGCCTGTTCCAAGGCTTGAACACCCTTTCCATGAAGAAATTCTTCCTGATGTCCAACCTGACCCTTCCCTGGCACAGCTTGAGGCCATTTCCCCTCATCCTGTCCCTTGTTCCCTGGGAGCAGAGCCAGACCCCCACGCAGCTGCCCCCTCCTGTCAGGGAGTTGTAGAAGTGAGAAGGTCCCCCCTGAGCCTCCTTTTCTCCAGGCTGAGCCCCTTTCCCAGCTGCCTCAGCCTCTCCTCATATGACTTAAATGTGTGGCAGAGGGTGCCAGCTTAGGACAGTGTGTAAGCAATTAGAGAAATTGGAATCTCAAAGGCTTCTTCTCCTTCCTAGGGCGTCGAGGGCTGGAGAATATTCAGGAGCCCACAGGCAGTGTCTGCGTGGGCTGTATGATTTTCTGCCAGTATCTCAAGGGACACAACAGAAGAGAATCAAAGCTGAGTCTGTTGTGTGTGTGAGTTATGGATCAGGTTTCACACCCTCTGTCAGTCTGAGCAAAATTTAGAAGCCTTTCTCCTACCTCTATCAGCTGATGTCAATGTAGGTCTTCTGCAGGTGTGGCGAAGTTACTCAGAGAATCATAGAACACTTTGGGTTGAAAGGGATCTGAAATGATCACCTCATTCCGATCCCCCCTGCCATGAGCAGGGACACCTTCCACTATCCCAGGTTGCTCCAAGCCCCATCCAACCTGGCCTTGGACACTTGCAGGGATCCAGGGGCAGCCACAGCTTCTCTGGGCACCCTGTGCCAGGGCCTGCCCACCCTCCCAGGGAACAATTCCTTCCCAATATCCCATCTAATCCTGTCCTCTGGCAGTGGGAAGCCATTCCCCCTTGTTCTGTCACGTCATGCCCATGGTAAAGAACTTCTCAGGAACCTTTTGATTTTGCTAATGGCACACCACAAAAGCTATGGAAAAACAGAGGAATGTACTGCTGTGAATTTACTTGGTTTTTTTTTTATCAGAAAGGACATTGTTAACTTTCATCTGTCACCTGAACGTCCAGGAAACAAGGGATCAGGAATAGCTCCTCGGTTCCAGGAATGCTGTTTACACTGTTTACAGGCGTGTGATGATGCTGGATGGTTTACATTTTAAAGGAAAGTGCGTCTTGTAATTACGAAAATTTCACTCGCAAAGAGAAATTATTGTTCCGGTTGTCTGGGAACAGAGCTGACTTGGTTGCTGGGAGTGAAAGGAGTCTGAAAATAGTCATCTAAGAGAGGTGCTTTAATTTCCTCGTTTCTTAACTAACGCCTGTTTGCTGTGTGGATTAAATCGGATACAGCTCTCTCCCTCTGCCCCAAGCTGCCTTGGCATCTGGAACTTCCTGGTGGTAGAGTCCAAGTTTAGTCCTTAAACTGTCAATTCTCCATCTCACCTTTCATCCATCACTTCTCTGTGTGCCGTGGCACCACTCACCACCTGGTGCTTCCTAGCAGAGTCCTTATCGGCAAATGCTAGAAGCTGGGCGCAAAGAGAACGTGGTGAAGATCTTAGACCTCACCAGAAACCAAGAACTTGGGGGCACTCTGAGTCTGAAAATGTAAAATTGGTTCCACTGCTCAAGTCTACTGAAAGCAGAGATTCAGGGAGCTGGAGTAGCAAACCTCGCTGTTCTCCAGATGCTGTAAAGCCAGGGCTCTGCAGAGGAACTTTGATTTCATTAAACAATTTCCAAGTCCCACTCAGCATTACTACAATCCTGCTGGCAGCATTTCCTAGGAGCTACTCTAAGAGGACAGTCTTTAAAATCTGCAGTTGGCTCAATATTTAAAATTACTCTTGGACTGGCCTCAACAGTGTGCCTCGGTGGTTGGGAAGGAATTTTACATATTCAGCTTCTAGTGGAATATTAACCGGTCCCAGCATACAAGAGGCAAATGGTTCCCTTTTTAGGGATGAAGTGGAAAGCTAAATGTTGCCCAGACCACTGCAGCAAGGTGAAAAACAACAAGGATCTTGGGACTCTGAATGCCAAGTTCTCTCTGTTCGAATGGTTTGGGCGGTCTCATTCCACGTGTTTCATCACCACCTCTGATTGATTGCAGAGAAACCACGGCAGAAGCAGGTCAAAGAGCTCGCCTGAAGGTTTTGCCTTGATCTGAGGCAGCTTGGTCTTGGCTCTGGCAGCACGGAGGTTGGGCATGGCACAACGGGCTGCTCCTGAGAGTCTCCAGCTCAGCTTAAGTCCTTTGCATTGTGGTGCTTTGGCGTGGCTGCAGCCACAGCAGAACGTTCCTGGCTACAGGTGAGGGTGTCCAAGATCTAGGAGAGAGCATCTTCAGCTGCGCGGAACAAGGAGAATGGATGTAGGGAGCGGCTCTGGCTTTTGCCTGGGAAAAGTTTCAATCGGCGTGTTGGACCCCGTTCCCAATGCTGAAATCCAAGCTGGCTGGTAAAAAGTGCCCACCCCTTTTTCTTTTTTGGCTTATGGACCTGCATCCGCCTCTCCCGAGGCAGTGCCTGGGTGGGATGACACACATGTGGTGAGGTTCCTGTTTGGCACCGCCCCTGCTTGTCCCCCGCCATGGTTCCTAGCGCAGTCGCCATGCTCGTAGCTCTACCAGCTGGCACACACTTTCCTGGGATGTAACCCAGGGCAGGTTCCTTTTTTGGGATCCCACAGCAACAACAGGGCATGAATCCACTGACCATCAAGTCTGTTGGCCTTTAGGGGTCTTTGCCCTAAAACACCTGTAGTGTTGAGCGATACCCAATTCCTTCTGTCACTCGAGGAGTTGGATTCCCCCAGTGTCCAACCTTGTGACTGGCTGCCACGCTGCAGTCTGACAGCTTACGAGCAGGAGGAACTTTATGCTTTTTCTTATTAAATTTGAGCCTCCCACGAGTTCTTTGCGATTTGGGAAGTTCTTAAGATGACCCCGTGCCACAGAATTGAAGCGGAACTGCAGTTTGAAGGTCAATGGAGGAATGTCACTCATGGAATCTTCAGAACGGACGTGGTTACACCCATCTCTGCCTTGTGAACAGGCAGCAACAGGTGAGCTTGCTTGAGGGCAGCAGTTTCCAACATCGTTTTCCAAAAATCCCATTAACTTTTGGGCTGAAACCGAGTGTCCCGGTGACCTGCCGTGTGTCTCGTGTCTAGGAGGCTTCTCATGGGTGCTTTGGTCTGCAGGGTGATGGTGGCAGTTCCACGTGGGTGAATTCCCCTCTGGTGCTGGGGAATCCTCAGGGAATGCCAGCTTGTGAGTGCTTCCAGTTGCTGCCAAGACATGAAGGTCCTGGGCCCAGTGCTAAGGAAAGAGTGGACTCACCCCATGGAAAACTAACGGCTAAAAGTGAAAATAACTAGATTCTGCCTTTGGCTATGAAGATATCAGGAATTCAGTGCTCCCTGAATTCCCCAGTGGGGAATTCAGCCCTGGGAAAAAGGCATTGCAGCCCATCGCTTATCAGAGAACTACGGCTAGATGGAGAAAAGCTGACAACAAATATTTACCCTGGGATCAATTCTGTTTAAAGTGCAATGTTTGGAGCAGAGCTTGGACGTGGGGAGGTCAGGCGTAGGATCAAGGCTGCGTTTATATAAAGACAGAGGGCTATGCACTGTGGAATCCTTGCTCGGAAAGGGAGAAGACTGGAGGATTTTGAAAGACGCGCTATGAAGATCCTAATTTTTGTCCTCACAGTGAGCATTTTCTCATGTTCAGGTAAGTTGGAGCCACATCCTCCTCCTTAGAGTGGTTTTGCGGGGGAAAAGTACAAGCCTCCAGTGAACTTCTGATGGAACTGTGCCTCCCTCTCAGGGTTTCCAGCGTATGACTATGACCTCCCTGTCACGGAAGAGGCTCTCAATGCTTCCATTGCACGGATCAATTCCCAACCATGGAGCAGAAACCTGTATGGTGTTGTCAGGAGCCGAGTCATGGGAGTAAGTGCGTGGGCAACAGAAATCCTTTACCTGAAATGTGCTTTGCTGGGATGGAAAACTCTTTTCCACCCAGTCCTGGAAACCCAGATTTAGTTGGAGTTTGCTGATGCTGCTTGGAAGAGGGTGGGTTTGGGCCATCATCTGAAGTTATGGCTTTAGGAACCTAAGTACCTTTTGTATGTGAGTTTGTAATTAAAATACTTTAGGAGTTCAGATTTTTCACGCCTGGAGTAGAAGTCCTTGAGGGTTGTCTTGTAGGATTTCATTCAAAAGTGATGTTTTTAAACTAGCTGCTTTGCTTTGGGCATCTAGCAGCCTGGTTCATCTGAAGCTCTTCTCTGATTAAGTGCCCCCACAATTCAGGATTCTTTCTCTGATCTTTATTTATGTCATCTGTCTCTACGCACCAATTCTGGTTTAAATATGCTAGAGTCTAAGTGCAAGCAGGAAACCCTTATCTGTTTTAATTTGTGGTGCTAAGAATTATACTGGATACCCCCCCGAGTTAAGGAGTTAAAGCTTCTTAATTCGAAGTTATCATGTCCATGCTCCTGAACACCCTCAGAACCTTTCTGTTTCTGTAGGTGGTCTGGATCAAGTCTTCTGCAAGAACGAATGTCAAGATGATGTATGGATTTATATAGTCTGGATTAAACCCCCCAAGTATTTGAAAGTAGTGGGAATTTGTTGTTTGTTGGGGTTTTCTGGGGGCATTGCCTTTTTTTTTTCTTGAGTCTCCCATCTTGAACTAAAGCGTTGATTAAACTACAAGAAAGAGAAAAGAATAATCAAAAAGCAACTAAACTGTCTAAAGCTTGGGGCAAAGCCCATCGAGGCAGCTTTTCTCACACACATCAATCTGCTCTAAGTTGGGCACTGACCCCTAATGCCCTTTATGCCGTCTTCTGCTTGACAAGGAAGCGAGATTGCCAGGGAGTGAGGGCAGCAGAAGAGTGACAAGGACTAATGGTGCGTTGCGCTGACCCTCCTCTCACCAGGTGGACACGTGGGACAGCGACGCTTACAGGTTAGATCTGCACTTCAGCATCCGTGAGACCGTCTGCACCAAGGCTTCGGGGAGAGACCCCTTCACCTGCGACTTCAAAACTGGGCCTTTCGTGGTAGGTGCCCCTGGTGGGAATGGGAACCCTCCCCGCCGTGCAGGATCTTCTCAGGATGCTGCTGCTGCTGGAAAATGAGGGACGGCTGGCTGGCTTTCTGATACAACCTGCAGCGTGGAGTGGGTGTTAGGCGGGAAGGGTCAGTGGTGGGAAACTCTTCTGCCTGGTCAGTGGGGAGGGCAGGGAGCTGAAAAGAGGATTTGTGTCTTGGAGCGGCGTGTGGTGAAGGTGCGTGTGCTCTTGGGGCCAAACCCTAGAAGGAGTGGCTTGTTCTCTAAGATAAGAGGGTAGAAGAGCTGAAATTTCACTTGCTTCTGCCTATCTGGGCACCATATAAAACATTATCTTCCCGTGTAGTGCAGATCCCCCCTCTGTGCTGCCAGTGCTGATCTCTTTCAGATTTTTAACTCTCAGCCTGAAACAAAAGGGCTCTTGATACAGCTCTTGCTCTGCTCTGAGTCTTAAATCACCAGCTTTGGTGGAAATACGTCGTCTTTGAGTCTGGACTTCTCTGTGCACAGTTACTCGGGCCGAATCACGTCTCTGCTCTGGAGCTAAGCAGCTCATGAGTGCCTGTAGACGGCACCACACAGAATTGTTGGTTATTGCTTTGCTATTTTTCTTTAAAAACACAGATGTTGGTGGCTACGGCGTTATCCCTTGTGTCCTAAACTGACACCATCCCTCTCTTCTTCTCAGGGCAATGCGGTAGCGCGAGGATGCGTTTTCCAAACTCGAGTGCAGGTTTTGCTGCAGTTTTTTGTCAAAATTGCAGGGACAGCATCTTTAAGGGTAGTTTAAACTTCCAGAGCTGGAGCTGCCGTTGGCGTAGCCCTGCACTGTCCTTCTCTTTGTGCTTGGTGACGCCAGAGCTGTGAAAAGGGTCTGGAGGTTTTCTTCTCCCTCGAGCAGGCTCAGAGGTTTGTGCAACAAACACGTAGTTGTGGAGCAATAACCTGTGTATAGTCGTGTATACTCTTTCTTGGGTTTCTTTCTCTCGGAATTCATTTTTTAAATCCTTCTGCAGGTTCCCAGCCCCAGTGAAACTCCCGTGAGAGGGTTTGTATTGGATGTTTGCTCTATGAGGTTGGCTCTCTTTTGTTCTGTTACAGCCCACTGCTTCCTGCAGGAGCATTGTGGAAGTCTCCGGGGAGCTGATTTCCAGCATCACCGTGCGGTGCCATCGCAGCACATTCAGCTCTGAATCGATGAGCAGCGAGGAGGTGAGGAAGGGGAAAACCGATTTTTGCTGCCAGGAGGAGTGAAAATTCTGCTCACTCTCTTTTAAAGAGAATTCAGGTGTCTGTGTGTGCTCCTGTTGCAGCTGGAGGTCTGGATCAGGAAAGTGGGTGTAGTTTGAAATCCAGCTGTCAGCTGTGACACTTCCCTTTCCATCAGCTGAGGGCTCTGACCTTGCCTGGGAGAGTGTGACTCTCTGTGGCAGTCTGGCACATCCATCAACTCCCAACACTTCCTTCATTGAGGATGTGCCTGGAGAAGAGTGATTGGCGCTTCCTGGACACACGCAAATCCCCGTGGCTCTGGCTCTGTTACCAAACCCAGCTCTCAGCTGAGCGTGTCATCACAGCACAGCCCAAGGACATTTTGAGCTCTTTTTTTTTTGGTTTTTAGGGTGTTACTCAATGCTGGCCTAACCTGGGAATTCCTGCTGGCCGTTTTCAAATCGTGCCAGTGTCCACTTTATCCATGAACTGACTCTTGAGCTTGTGTGTCTGCACTTAGAGCACAGCTCTACGGTGGGTGTTGTGCTCGAGGGAACAAAGTTTCACAAGCAAAGACAGGGACAGCTTTTATTTTTGGAAAGTTCAGGGAACTAAATGAAGAAGTTGAATTGTGGAATCACAGAATGGTTTGGGTTGGTTGAAGTCCATCTTGTTCCACCCCCTGCCATGGGCAGGAACACCTTCCACTATCCCATGGTGCTCCAAGCCCCATCCAACTTGGCCTTGGACACTTCCAGGGATCCAGGGGCAGCCACAGCTTCTCTGGGCACCCTGTGCCAGGGCCTCCCCACCCTCCCAGGGAACAATTCCTGCCCAATATCCCATCTAACCCTGCTCTCCTTCAGCTTAAGGCCGTTCTTCCTTGTCCAGTCACTAGAAGCCCTTGTGAAAAGTCCCTCGTAAGCAAATAGGATTCTTTGTTACTTTCCCTTGGCTTGAATTCCCAAATTATCTCTTCATTTTTTTTTTCCCCTGCCCTCAAAATCTCCATTCAGAGCTAGCTGGTGAGTGCACCCCAGGAAGCCTGGCTTGGCAGAGCAGAAAGACTGCGTGTGAAGCGCTGGAACGTGTAACACAGTCTGGGATGTTCAGTCAGTCCTCTGTGGGTTGGCGTAACTGTTGTTTAAACAGGGCTCTCAGCACCAACACTTGGCTTTTACAAGCAGGCATCTTCCCCCCAACCTTAACCACCACTTAAAATTCAGCTCTGTTGCCAATATTCCTGCTGGGGAATGTATTTCCTGCAATGTTAATAAGGAATAAATGCCGAAGGGAATTACTGCACGTGAAAAGGAAAGCGTTTGCCTCTGCAGAGGGCCGCAGCAAGTGCACTTTTAGCTCTTGCTCTGGAGCTTTGACTCGGCTCAGGAGATCTCAGCTTGGCTGAGGTGGTGTTGGTGTACCTGTGGTGGCATTTGGGTGGGAGAAGGAATTGTGATTGACTGGGGCTGGCATCACAGAATATCCTGAGTTTTACGGGATCGTGGAGTCCAACCCCTGGACTGCAGGAGCATCAGCAGTAATCCTGTTTTCAGCGAAATTAAGAATGAGGTTTGGAATTATTTTAGTGATCACCTAGTGCCTGAGGAAACGGAGAGGTGGGACTTCTTGCCAGGTGAGGTTTTTAAAGAAATATCTTTAATTTGCAGATGATGCATGTGCCGATAGTGACCCCTGACAGGCGAGGCGGCGCTCGCAGGGAAGGTAAGCCAGTTCTGCCTTGCCGGAATACCCTGGCCTGTGTTTGCCTTTTGGAACATCTCAAGGTCATCTGTCTGAGGGAGAAGACAATGTGACAAGTCAGCTGTTTGCTCCTGGTCATGGGCAACTGGTTTTTCCCTTGCAGAGGGGTGTCCAGTTGAGGGTGCAGGGAGGGCACTGTCCTGCCAAGCCAGGCCGTGCTGGGGTTTATACATTTTCTGGGTTGCCAGATTTGTGCTCTCCTAACCAGTACTTGTGTGCAGAATGCTGAATATTTTCAATATTCTAGAATTGCAGAGTGGTTTGGGCTGGAAGGGATCTGAAAGATCATCTTGTTCCACCTGTTGTGGGCAGGGACACCTTCCACTATCCCAGGTTGTTCCAAGCTCCGTCCAACCTGGCCCTGGGACACTTGCAGGGATTGGGCAGCCACAGCTTCTCTGGGCAACATTCAACACGTGTTTGAAAGCACCTCATGCTCACGGATGTCTCCGTGTCCTTTTTTTAGATGATGCCTTTGCTCCTGAAGCCTTCCCGTCAAGGGGAAGAGGCAGCAGCCCTGGAGACTGGAACAAACCCAGCTACTTCGGCGCTGACAAGATGGAATAACCTGGTTTAGGTGGGTATGGGTTAGGGTTAGAGCTGAGAGAATCAAAGAGCCTACAGCTCCAGGAACACTGGGGCTGGAAAAGGCCATCCCAGCAGGGCCTGCATCCGTGCTGCTCCTACGTCTTTCTGATCTGGACCACCCACCGTGGTGGGGTTTGTGTTTAGGGTAGGCTTAGGGCTGGGCTTAGGGTTAGGGTTGGCTTTTATACACCCTGGGTCTGCAGGTTTTGTGGCGGGGTGGGGAAGTGACTGCTCAGGATGAAGGACTTGTAGCTGCTTCACTCCTCGGAAGACATCCCAGCTAGAGAGCTCGTGGCTGTCACTGCCTTTTGAGTTGTCCATCCCACGTACTCTGATGTACACCCGTGTCCTGGGGTACAGGTAGTGTGAAAATTGTGCAAGAAAACCCATCTGTAAACTCGGAGTTTGAGTTTAGCCTGGGGTTCTAGCCCTTTTACCTCCATTTTCCTCATGACAAGAAGGACACTGTGGGGCTGGAGCGTGTTCGGGGGAGGGAATCGAGCTGGGGAAGGGGCTGGAGCCCCAGGAGCGGCTGAGGGAGCTGGGAAAAGGGGCTCAGCCTGGAGAAAAGGAGGCTCAGGGGGGCCCCTGTGGCTCTGCACAACTCCCTGACAGGAGGGGGCAGCCGGGGGGGTCGGGCTCTGCTCGCAGGGAACAGGGACAGGAGGAGAGGGAATGGCCTCAAGTGGTGCCGGGGGAGGTTTAGATCAGATATTAAGAATTTTTTCTTCACAGAAATGGTTTTAAAGCTTTGGAACAGGCTGCCCGGGGAGGTGGTGGAGCCACCATCCCTGGAAGCATACAAAAAACCGTGTGGATGTGGCACCTGAGGACATGGTTTAGTGGTGCCGCCTTGATGGTCGGACTTGGTGATCTTAAAGGTCTCTTCCAACCTTAACAATTCTGTGATTCCTTCTCTCTCTTGGCTGGCAGAGACATGTTTCTGTCTGATGCTCCATGGGTTCTCTGGACCTCATCCAAACCAGTTTCCCTCAGCAGGGGCGTATCACTTGGCTGTGGGATCTGGAGCACGCTCTGGCAAAGAGACAGCTGAGTTTTTGGGTGCCCTGCTGCTTCTCAGGAAGCCACCCACCATCTCTGTGCTGGTGCTCTCCTCCCACCCATGGCTTGGTGCGTGTGTATCCTGCAGGTCCTTCGAGGAATGGCCGTGTCTTTGTGCCGAACCAAGTGCCCCAGGGCCACACAGCTCCTCAAACAAAAAACGGAAGGGATCTGGCAGAACCACGGTGTAGTTTGCCCGGGAAAAGCGTGCTTGTCTCGGGGAATCTGTGAAAGGAGATGTTTGGAGCCCAATTAATGGGAATGATAATGGAAGACGCCCGTGATTTATTGGAGCTGGCAGGGCCTAGCCCACACAAAGCACCTTTGCTGACCCGCCTCTGTGGCTCTGTGTGGGAGCAGCTCTAATTGCTGCTGCTGCTGCTTTACCTGCCATCTTAAGGAGTTAATCTGAAGGGAAGTGGTTTTGAAAGAGTTTCAGCAGCACGGAATGAGCTCATCCTTTGGCGTGCCAAACAGGTTTAAAGTAGTTGGGAAAGGAAGGGGAAATTACTGAGTGCTCTGTCTTTGTGATTAAAAAGGCTTCGAGCGCTCGGGTACATATCATTAGCAGGTCTCTGTCCCTGTGGAGTGCCAGAACTGAGTGCTCTCTGTGTGGAGCTCAGCTCCAGCCTGCTGCTGTTGGAAACGAGGCAGTTTTAGGTGGAATTTAGCACCGGTGACTCACCAAAAGCTAACACATGTTACTCATAAGCATATCCGTGGTAAACCTCGATGTGCTGAAGGAGGCGAGCCTCCTGCTCTCCTGGAAACGGGATATCAAAGGAAAACCCTGCTCCGTTTGTAAGAATTATTTCATTAAATCCATATGCTGGTTTAGTTTATCCCCGAGCCACTAAAGCCAATAGGCCTTTTTAATCACTGCCTGTCTTCTTAGAGGAATCTCTTAATTTTTCTTTGCGTTTGCACAGTGCCAGGGATCTTAAATTCTCTGGCTCTCAAGAAGAGCTATCCCCTTTAAGCAGCACTCAGAAATGCTTTGTGTTCTTGTATCTAACGTCTAACAAATCTCCAAACCAAAAGCAAGATGTAAAATCTTCCTGGAAAAAAAAAAAAAAAACAACACCCACCCGTGAAACAAATGGGGAGAAATTTGTGGTTCTTGAAACCCAGAGCAGTTCGAAATTTAATACTTTCTGCTCGCTCTTGGAGATGGGTTGCGAGTGTCATTTTATGGAGCTGTATTTCATGCAAGTGTCATTTATGGAGCTGTGTTTCCTAGCAGTTTCCTGGGTTTTGGACATCTCAGAGGCAGATACATCAGGAGATTTAAAGAGAGTATCAACCCCACCCCCAAAGCCCCTTGTTTCTCTTGCTTTTATCAATTTGACTTATTAGTTGCAAAGTCTGGAGAGGAATCTTCCTGATTTCGCTCGTATCCAGAATTAGAGGGTTTCGTTTGAAGCCAAAAATTAAACAGATTTCATGGGTCCGAGGCCAGGAAAAGTTATTCCCGGCTGTTTTCCCTGGGTTTTGGCATGTGTGTGATCCTGGCTGGCATTATTACAAGCCGTGCATTTGGTGGGGCATGGGGAAATGAGTGCTGAGTTCTGAAATGGCAGTAGCTCGACTGGCTTAGCTTAGCTGAGAATATTTTGGGGGAGGCTGGGGAAATAGCAATTTAATAGCAGAAGACTTTCATCTCTCGCTGAAAGAACCTGGCGCTGACAGGCAAAGCTAGACAAGTTCAGGTAAGAAATGAAATGTGATTTTTTTTTCTTTCTTTTACACACCAGAATGGGTAACTGACTGCTGCAAAAATTGCTCAGGCAAGTGGCTGGCAGTTTTTCATGCTGGATTTTACATTTCTGGGCGAGGCCTTCTTATCTTTTTGGCTACAGGAATTATTTCAGGAGAATTCTGTGCCTGGCTTTGTGCGAGAAGCTAGGCTAAACGAACTCACTGGTGCTTTGTAGCTCTTTTTATTTACTAGAATGTGCTAAATATTCAAGAGGAAAAAAAAAAATCAGTGCCATTGTTATATAAAGAACATTTTCAAGTCTGCAGTCTTCAGACCCACCAGTCTGCTGGTGCCTGCAGGAATTAGAAATTGCGTATGAAATACCCCATCAATGATTAATGAGCTTACTTCAGTGACAAGTCCTAATCAGATTTTCTGGATTTATTTCCTAGTCCGTCTCCAGAACTGGGGAGATTGTGACATTCCCATGGCATGCTCTGGGGCGGGGGTGTTTCCCACAAATAGCTCAGGCCCACGGGGAGTGACAGGAAGGGGGAAAGCTGCTGTAGGAGAGCTGATCACCTGTTAACAACCCGAGCCTGCAGCCAGCTGGAATCTACTCAATGGTGCTCGTGGCTCTGAATTGCAACGAGGAGCCTAAAAATGGCTCGAACTTGCCCACCACCCTGACCCTCAGGAAGCAAAAGGGCCCTGATGCTTTGCTCTGCCAGAATCACCTGCCTAAGGCAGTTTTTTTTCTTGTGCAGGGTGAAGCCCGACCCGTGAATTACACCTGGAGTCTGCCCAGCAATGCTTCTTGTCCTTGAACAGGAAAATCAAGAAGCGAGCTCCCGCCTTTGCAAAATACATGTAGATGGTGAATGCTGATTTGTCTCTCGCTCATTAATCACACGAGGAAAGTGTTTTTGAACAGGAAATCAGCTTCCTTCAGCATCAAGCCGAGGGGCTGTGATTTCCTCCTCAAGTTTTCTGTATTTCCCTCACAATTGCTCCCTGACTGAGGTCTCTGTCACCTGGCACAGCTTGCTGCTGGCAGGAGGGTGGTGGTGGCAGTCTTGGGGAGCCGATTAGCAGCACTGCACGTGCAGAAGTGGATAGACCGGCATCCTTAAATATTTGAGTGGGTTTTTTGGTTTTTTTTTTCAATGGAAGAGTAACAGGCAGCATTGGGCCTCTTTTCATACCTAAGAAATCCAGGATCAGACCTTCAGAGCGAAATGGATGCCTGTTTATCTGTCTCCTATGAATATAATAACAGAGCAGGGTTCACGGCTCTCCTGGGGTATGGAAAAAATGAGCTTTAATCCCCAGTGTCCTCGTTAAGGAGCTGCTTGATTTTAGTTGCGGTTTTATATCCTCGTGGCTTTGTTTTTCGCCTCTCCCGTTCACCCACCCGCTTTCTGCAGTCCTCGTAAAGCAGCTTATTGCTTTCTGTGGAAAAAAAAAATAAATAATAGGTGAAGCACCAGAGGGAAGGAAAATCCCCGTGGAGTGGGATTGCGTGAGCTCCGCGTCGGATGAGCTTTGGGAGAAAGAGGAAATTTGGGAGAAAGAGAAATGCGGGGAAATGACAGGCTGCTGCTTTACTGCTCCCGCCACGGAGGCTGGCTGTGGCGGCCGAGTCCTCGGTGTCGCCCGGCAGCTGCGATGCGCCGTGGCAGGGGACAGCACGCTTTCATCTGTTCGGAGGCAAAGGGCTCGGAGTGAGACAGAGCCGGGCAGGGCCTTTCCCGCTGCTGAGGTCAGAGAGCGGCGCAGGGACGGGGCAGAGGTGCTGCAGCAGGGAGGAGAGTCGCTGCGACAGTCTCCCGGTGCTGTGAACAGCGGCGATTTTTGTCTTGCCCCTGGTCGCCCTCTTCTCGACCTGTTTGGAAGGGTCAGACCCACAGCTGCGTGGAGGAAATCGTTCCTGCTTAGGGAGGACGCAGAGCTTGGACGATCCCTTACGTTTCACAAGCCCCTTCATCTGATGCCAGGAGAAAACCAACAGGGCTTCATCCACTGGAGGAGGAACGGAAAGGGCTCTCGACTGCCCTCAGCCTATTGCTCAGTGCTGGGTTTTAGAAACGAGCTTGTCAAAGAAGCAGGCGGTTGGGAAGGGCCTCTCAAAGCAGGGCTGTGTAGCTGAGGTCGGAATGCCACGGGATCGAGGTCCCTCGTCCTCTCTGGGCTCCAGACAGGAACCCTCTTGGGGAGAAGACTTTCTCCTTAAACTGAGCTGGAATTTCCCGTGTTCCCACTGTTTCTTCTGTTGTCCCTTGGTCCCCCAGCAATGGTTGCAGTGGCTGGTCCTGACATCCTCCATCTCCAGGGCTGGGCAGGATTCACGGGCTCCTGGCCAAGCTGTTCTTAGAGAGTCACTATATTTAATCCCTTCCACACGTGTGGACTCTCTTTTCTTGCCCGAATCCGTGTCTAAAATTTTACTAACAAAACTGTCTTACAGAAAAATTTCAGGTTGCCATGGTGACCAACTCGCTGAAGACACAGTGTAGGCTACAGAGTGCTGGGGGAACTGTCACATGCTGCCTCCGAAAAACACGTCTCCGATTTCTCCTGAATATTGTACTCTCAGTTCAGATCCATTTCAGAGCAGGCCACAAATCAGCTTCTAGCCTCAACCATCTCTGCTTTTGAGACTTGTGGATGTGTGTGTGTGTGTGTGTGTGTTGATTTGTGTCCCGTGGGACTTAATTTCACTGTTGTTAACTTTTCTAACAGTCTGCTTCTTTTTATTCCTTTTTTTTTTTTTTAACCCCGATTAGCCATTGCCATGACATTTGAGCACATATGAAATGTTTTGCATATGCAGGTTTCTTCTTCCAGATTCCACATGGTGGGAAGCAAATTAATAAGCAACTTGTTGGAGCTGAATACACTTTTCCCCAGGATGTCTGGTTGGTTCTGTGACGTACGAGACCAATTCTCAGCTCTGACATTTCTCCTTCCTCCCTGTTTTTTGAGTAGATTGGAGAATGAGAAGAATCAAGATTCAAAGGTCCAGCATGGGAAGAAAGAACCTGATGCCTTGGCCTCTCCTTTTTGATGAAAAACTGCTCTGCAGTGGAGAACCTTTCCCCAAATTCACTTCCTGCTCTGATGGCAATTGGAGGAGCTCATGAGGTGCTAAATACACCCTCGCCCATCCATAGCCCTTCTGACGTGTTAGGTCTCCCTGGGAGGACTCGAATTTATCTGTGTCCGGCATATTTGCACCATCCCATAATGATGCTATTAAAAGCTCGTTATTCCATCTGTTTGTTCTGCTTCGCTCCCTGCTTGCTGGTAATTTTCTGTGATGCTCGCGGCTAATTATTGATTATTCAGACTAATACACCCACACTTAATCCCTTTCCCTCCGGGCTGCGGCAGCTGCGGACAGAGAAGCCTCGCTCCAAATCCAGAGGCCGGGAGTTGTAGCCCACCGGGAATGTGGCTTTAATGGGTGCTTGGTCGCTCACGTGGAGAGCTGAGGGCTGCTCATGACGGTGGTTGTCAGGTACTGATGGCTTTTGGGAGAAGGCCCGGTTAGAACAGACCTCTGATGTGTTCCTCACCCGAGAATGAAGGTCTTAGCAGTCTTGTCCTGTTCTCTCCGCTCCCTGCGCCCCTGCGGCTCTTTGGGAAATGAAAGGTTACTGTGCAGTTTGGGGGGGTTCTTGTTGGGTTTTTTTTTAGGGCTTTATCAGTCAAAATCAACTGATTTTTCTCTCTAAAGCCACTCTCCCACCAAGTTTGACTCTCACTTTATTTTCCCTCCTGATTGCAGCCCGATTTGTAGGAATTTCCATCTCAAAAGCTTGAGAAAATGTAGTCAGAGCCCTCGATCATCACCTGTGGCAGGGAGCAGAAGGAGGTGGAAGGTGCTGATAACGTGTAGAAGTCTAACAGAGAAAGGGCTGTTTTCCTTTTCCGTGGTGGTTTTGCTTCGCTTGGATGGACAGGACTGGGAACATCACACCTTCGAGGCTGGGTTGGACGGGGCTTGGAGCCACCTGGGATAGTGGAAGGTGTCCTTGCCCGTGGCAGGGGGTGGGATGAGACGAGCTTTAAGGTCCTTTCCAATCCAAACCAGTCTGAGATTCCACGATTCCTTTGCTCTGAATGCACAGTGCCAGAGTCCTCCATATCCTGTCTCTCTGCTGCAGCTGAGTTATTTTTGCTGAGCATCTTCCTTCCCAGTAGGGGTGATTTCACACCTCTGTGCTGGTTTTAGGTGGAACCACGGCTCTTCATTGGACAGGAACATCTGAGGTGCTTTCTGAAGCTCCTGAGCTCAGGAGATGGTGGCTTAGGCCTTCTCATGTAGACATGTATGTCTTACTGGCCCAGATGAGCAGAAGACCTTCCTGGCCTGTTCCTCCAAGACCTGGCTTTGTCTCCTGGAAGGGATGAGGTGGGTTGACAGAGGAAACAGCTTCAGCTGGGCTTGTACTCTTCCCTGCTTCACTCTTGCTTTTCCCAGTTCCCAGCAGGGAGTTCTCAGGGCCGGGAGCTGGACTCGACAGTCCTTGTGGGTCCCTTCCAACTCAGGATATCCTATGGCTCTATATTTTGCTGATATGTGATAATTAAACGTGCACTTTTCTACACACACGCACACATGAAAAGGAAAAAAAAAACCCCTTCTTTGTTTTTTTTTTTTTTCCCCCTCAGCCCAAATGATTACAGGGTACTTTAAGCTCCTTGCTGCACGCGTGCAAATGCCTTCACACCTAGGAGCTGATGTGGCATCTGCTGTGCAGATGTTTATCTGGCAGCAGGGAGCAATATTTCCTGTGTCCACATTACTTTCCTGAGCTTTTCCTGGTCTCAAATCGCTGACTCAAGCACTTGATGCTCCAACATACCAATGATCCTTGCTAGGGATGCTGCCTTCCAACTCCCCTGGCTGAGAGTTTGGTCTGTGTAAGCAAACCACGGGTTTTGTTGTTGGATTTTGCTTGGGGAGCGGAGATTTATGCAGCAGCAGGGACAGGGAGGGCGCTTTCCCCGCACCCTTAGAGACACTACTCGCCCTGGAAGGAATGTGCAGAGTAGAAATTCTCCTCTTGCAGACTTTGAGGCTGCTCAGAAACTCTGAGGCGGCAAAAAAGGGGAAGGGAGACAGCAAAGCCACGAGGGATGAGACTGGGGCTTGCTGCACACAGGGACTTGCTGACCGTTTGAGCGTTGCTGCCTCACCAGAAGGTGAAATGTTGTCACTCTTCCAATGCAAAGCAGTTGTAGGATGAGGAAAGAAGTGGGGGTTTGGATTTGTGTGGTAATTTGGGGAATGAGCAGGAGCAACTGCAGCTGCCCGCAGTGGCGGGGGCAGTGTCAGGACACCCGGCCCCAGGTCTGTCCTCAGGGAAGGGTGGAAACTGCTGACTTCTTGCTCTCTGAGAAGAGCAGTAAAACCTGCATCCATGGCAGAATCACTCCTTTTATACTCATTTTCTCTGGTTTTTTTTTTGTACACCCCAACGCTTTTTATGCTGACAGTGTCCGGGCAGGAATTCCCATGGTGTGGGACGGATGAAGGACACCACCACGCAGTGGTGATGCAGAAAAACCCGGCTCAGTTCCCTTCTCTCCCTTCAGTCAGCACTTGTGGAATTTGGGCTCCAGAGTGCCATAGCATCTCATTTCCCAGACCCTCTTTTTTGGCAGCATGGCACAGATGCTCAGTGACGGACACCCCACCCCTGGAAGTGTTCAAGGCCAGGCTGGACAGTGCTTGGAGCAACCTGGGCTAGAGGAATGTGCCCTGAGATGGTCTTTCCAGTCCCTTCCAGCCCCGTTTGTGATTCTGTGATCATCACCAGGCGCTGGTGTGGTTTGTGCCACCACGGGACTGCTACTGGTGCGTTGGCAGCCCTATGGCAAATTCTGTTCACGTGGGCTAGCTGGGAATGGCTGGAACTACCAGCAGTTAAGAGGGGTTCAGTCCTGCATGGAACTAGCCTAAAAGAGTTCCCAAAGAGCAGAGATGATCAGCTGGATGGAGCCTAGCCAGCGTTAGAGAGAAGGCTGTTGCTCATCCTGGAGGAATGTGGAGATTTACAGGCATACGCTCTGCTGTCAGCAACCTCAGCTCGGGTTGCTCGTCCAGGCTGACCCCTGGACGATCCCTCGGAAATGCAGGAGAGGCCTGAATTGCCAAACCCGTGTCCTGATTCCGAGTGGGGAGCTGTTGGGAGCAGGACGGGAGCGCTTTCCCATCGGCCCTGCCGCGGAGCGTGGGGTCGGCGGCGCGTCTGCGAGTTCAGCACGGACACTTCGGGAGGGTTCTGGGGAGACACAGCTGTGCTGAGGGTGGAGAGCATCCTCCGTGGCACAATAAATCAGTAGCTGATTCCGGGGCTGTCGGTGAGCGTGGCTGGCCACTCCTGCTCCTGCTTCCCGCTGGTGCTGATGCCCACTAGATGTCAGAGTTGAATAAATGCAAGGGGAGGCAGCATCTCCCTTCTCAAATTATTCCCGTTTTTTTTTTCCCCCCCTCCTGATTTCTGGCCAGCTGCGCGATAAAATGACCTTTGTGCAAGGAGGCTCGGTGTGTTTCAATGGTGAAGAGAACAGGGGGTGCAGAGGAGAAGTGACTGAGACAAAAAATCCTGGCCAGGTTGGAGTGCTTGTTTTGCCTGTGGCAGCCCAGAGCTTAAATTCTGCTCCAGGCACAAAGACGGTTTTGCTTTTTACTCTGTGGGACAGTGGAATTTTCTCTCTCTTGCATGACAGACTTATCCTTTTTGATAAAACGGCTTTAAATCACATTTCCCAGCCACCCCTTGCCTTGGCTGTGCAGTGCCTTTGGTAGGAGGAAAGCTGAGAGAAATAAATGCTGCTTGTGGAGAGGGTTTGATTTCAGAGTTGAAGTCTTCTACCCGTTCCCAGCTCCCACCTCTCCTCTTCCTCAGGAGCTCAGCTCGTTCACTGCAGCTGCTTAACTTTAGCAAGAGCATCCTAATGGCTCTGAAGATGAGGTGTGCTAATGAATGCTTTCACAACCAGGAAGAAATTTGCTGCTGCCTGACATCCACAGCTGCCACAGCGTTCGCTCCTTTCAAACCTCTCGCTGGCTTTAAAATCCTGATTTTTTTTTTTTTTTCCCCTCCGTCTTTCTCCCAGGACAAATTGTTGCCTCTGTCTCGTGGCACGGTGGGAATTCTCTGGAGGAAAAGGAGCGCCAGCACTTGGCAATCGTCACGTGGTGAAGGCTTCTGAGAGGATGGTGGTGACGTGTCCGTGGGCACTGCTTGTCCTCTGCGACCAACAAGGAGTCTGGGCTAGAAAACCAGGGTTAGACCTGGCAAGGGGAGCGTAAAACACTGGTCTTAACTCTTCCAAGGAAGTAAAGCTCCTGGAAGTGATCTCGATGTTCGTTGGAGATTAAATCAGGGGGAGATTAAGCTGGGAGAAACCTAGCCCAGGAAGGAAATTGGGATTTCGTGTTGGCCTCCAGAGACCAGATTGGTTTAGGGTATTATTTGTCTGTGAGACTTGAAGGAGGAGACCACCAGGAAAACCGCAAAGCCTGGCAGGATCCCAGGGATTACAGGCCTTGATTAATGAGAGTTTAAAAAGAATCTTATGTGCTTTTGGAGAAGGAATTTTTTTTCTGAGCAGTGGGAAGGTGATGCTGCTGGCTGAGCCTCCTGATCTGGGATGAATAATGGAGAGGGAAAAAAAAACCCCCAGCATCCCAAATGGAAGGCTGTGGATTTAAAGAGAGAATGAAAACCCATAATCTCATCGAGAAGAGGTCCTGTGCCAGGAGAAGGGGGGCCAGAAACATTTAAACCTAGGGCTACATGACACCCGTGGGTTACTGGCATAGACTCACTGAACCTTTCAGGTTGGAAAAGGCCTTTAAAATCCTCGAGTCCAACTGGCGACCTAAAGATGGGGCAGCAAAACCCCAGTAACTTTCTCTGTGCGTGTTTCAGAGGTCTTTAATTTCCTTTTGTGTTTGAGTACTGGAGGCAGTCTTGTTCAACGGTGAGAAATCTCCATTAGGCAGGCTTGCCTGGGGCTTTGGGAGCAGCTAGAGTGGGTGAAAAAGGCAAAACAGAAAGCCCTGGGGTGGCCTCTGACGCAGGGGCTGCTAAGGCGTATTTTTATACCTCTCCTGCTCCGTGGAATGGTCTTCCAGGGTATTTTGAGGGGAAGAAGCGCTGATGACAGGTAATGCTAGAACCGATTGCAAAAGCCTTCGAGTTGTTTGGTTTCCTAAGCTGGTGTTTTATTAATTGCCAACTTTTTATCCTCCTGGAGAGAACGGAAAAAACCCACTTGTCCGTGCAATTTTTTTCCAGCTTCTTGAGCTCTTTTGAAGCATTCACAGGTCCGGCTGGTGAATTTTCTGGAACAGGCCCCGCACCACCTTTCCTAGCAGAGAGAAAGGGACTCAGATACGTGAGGTTTATGCATCAAGAAAGACACACACCCCCTTTTAAGGGGTTGCAGCAGCGGATCTGTGCATCTGCAGTGTGTTCAGTGAACCAAAACACAGCTTTTTGTCCTAAAAGCTGATGTGCCAGAGTTTGAAAATATACCTGTTGAAGTGGAGGCGTCTGAGGAAAGACCAAAAGGGAGTGGTTGGGTGCTCTTTGGAGAATGCCAAAGATTTCAGTTGCTTCACTGAAAGAGGATGGAGCCAAAGCCTGGAGCTGAAATAATAGGCCTTGGTTTTCTGCCACGATCATATGACTGTATCTTTCTTTAAAATGACTGCTCATTATGACTATTTCATCACAAAATGACTCTTTGGTTGCTATCTGCTGTTGGGCAACAGGCCCCGTCCTGACGCTTCCGCATTTCTCATCCCTCCCTGGCTGAAACAGCTCTGCAGAAAGTTGCCAGCAATCCAGTTCCCCTAAAAATCCTATTTTTAGAGAGAACTTGCTATTTATTGAGAACATTGCCCGGTCCCAGGGTGAGCAAGAGCGGGGATTCTCAGCGTGGCGCTCGTGCCTGCCATCGATTGACATTTGCGGTGTCGGCTCTGCCGGAGAAGAGCAGCTCGGAGCAGAGGGCTGGAATTCCACAGGGATGTGCTGGGAGGCTGGAGCCTGCCACGGTTTGAATGTGAATGCTGCTGGTGCAGGAGACTCCCCGTGTTTTGTATTCACAGCCATGCTCCGATACTGCAGGGCCCTTGGCCTCGCAGAGGATTCCAAAGCCCAGGAACCCAGTTTGTAGGAGCTGAGTGGGATCTTTGGAATCTGCCCCTCTGAGCACCCAGAGAAACTGCAAGGCTCAAGTCTGGGGGTTTAAAACTCTCTCTTTTTCTTTACTTGATGCCAGGGCTGTTCATTTAGGGATGAGGCTGCTGTGGGACCTGGTGCGGGGGGGTTTTTCCTTCCAGCCCTAAGCATTCCCAGACCTGCCGCCCTTTGCACAGCCCCGGTGTGTGCAGTGGTGGAAGGAACAAGGGCTGGTTTCACCTCAAAGCTGCCAGAGCCAAGGGCCAGTTTGCCAAAAGTTTCTCGTCCTTGTGCCTCCTCTCTGCTCCTAGAGAGAAGGAGAAACAGAAGAGATCTGTGTTTACGTGGAAGAGATGCTTTTCACCTAAAGGGAGGCATTTTTGCCCGTATGTGTGATTTTCCAAGGGTGGGAAATTCACTCCTTAGCAGCCTGTGACTGTCGCTGTTGTGCCCGGGACAATGAGAAACGACACGACCAAAATCCGGAGAAAATGGCTCATTTAATGAATTATAAATCGGTTTTTATAAGTTGAGTCGCCAGCATGGCAAAAGGTTATTGGACCTCTGACCAACCACCCATCAGGGTGATTGTTCAGTCCACTCAACACCCATTTCAAAATATTTCTTTCAGGACATCATAACAATCCTTTGGAGAAACAGCAGGTGCAAAGATAGAGAAATAGTTTACAAAAACCCTTAACAGTGTTTTGCATAGTTTCTGCGAGAAACACAAAGTTCTCACAGAATGCAGCAGAAAGCTGAAAAATCCCTCTGCTAAAGCTTTTCAGTGTCTGACGTATGGCAGAGCTCAGGAGAGGCTCAGCTGAAAGTCTTGCAAGCACTTTGCCTTGCCCTTCCTCGGACGTCCCATCACTTCCCTGCTGGCAGAGCAGAGAGCGGCGTGACTGCTGCCCTGAAACCACACCTCCCCCAGCCCCTAAGGTGTTAAAAAACGTGGCAACAGCTTCCTTCCAGGGCTGGTAAATGACGTTCTGACTGGCTGAGCCCAGCGTGGGCCAGAACTCCACGCCAGGTTCCCTCGCACTAACCCCAGTTAACATAACCACAGGACGTGCTGCTGCGTGGAGGCCCAGAGCACAAATGTTTTGCCACGATTAGAGACCTGTAGGTACTTGCTGGTGTGGAGTGCTGCCCACTCTGAGGTTACTTGCTCTTTCGAGTCCACTCTTCAGAGGAGAATTAAACCAGCCGGCCACCATCTGCTTCCAAGACGCTGATTTTAGCAAACAACAGCCACAAAAAATCTGCCTTCCCCTCGTTTCCACCCCCCGCCCCATCCTGCTCTTCGCTGATCAGGGACAGCCAGTTCAAGTGTGCGAGGGAAACACGAGCTGAGGACATGAAAGGCAGGGAGACAAGGCAGCTCTGAAACTAGGTTAGAGATGAAACGAGCCTGAGATTTGGCAGCTGCAGGCAAGGCTGGGTGGCCCAAGGGAAATGGCTCGAAATGATTGATGAGATAAATGATTAATGAAAGAGTGTGATTAGCCTAGCGCGGGGTTGCGTTTCTGTTCGGATCCCAAAGACACAAACCAAGAGGAGCTGGGCGGGTGTGAGTGATGCAGAGGAACAAGTGCAAGGGCAGCATCTCCCACAAGGCGAGGAGATCACTCGAGTCAACCTCACGCTGGCTTTCTTGCACCCCCCGGGGTCTAAAATATGCCCCCCTGTTTGGAGGGTTGACTCATCATTTGGTACAGGATTTGCCATCTGCACAGCTCTTTCCCTCTCTGTTCAGCTCAAATAGAAAGAATTTAATTTGAATCTCATTTTGCACACTGGTTTTGCTCTTACCTTCGCTGCCATCCACTGAACACCAGGGCAGAGCAGGTTTTTTTTGGCGTATCGGGAATTTCGGGTCTCCTGGGCTGTTTGTGTGGGGATAGTAGTAACCTTGGGGGGGCGGGGGGGAGCGGTGTGTGTGTTCAGGTCCCATTCTGCTTTTTCCTGGCAGATATTTCTTTCAGGAAAGCAGGATGTTCAAGTAACAGCTAATCTGTCATGCTGATAGTTGTGTCAGCGGAGTCTAAATAAGAGATCGATCTGCGTTTACACCTCCCCTCCCCACCCCCCACCAACTCCTTGGAAGATTTTGGAGCTAGGGGAGTGCTTGTGGGAACTCGTTGCATCTGCTGTTAGATTAACGGAGTCAGCCTTTAGAATGGCATAACCACGCCCTCGAGGGGGTTCTTTGGCAGTTTAAAAGACAAACGCGGGCGTTAGGTGGTTCGGCGAGATTCCCTGATGCTCAGACCCGAGTGTTTACAGCACACGGTAGTGCCAATCCAACCCGTCCATTAGGAGGTAGCCCGAAGAACCTGCCGCCTCTTTGGACCCATCAGATGAACTTTTCTTCTTCCCAGAACGCAGACACGCAGGCCTTGGCTTTCCGTGGCTGGCGTGGCCTAACGAGGGGCTGCGCCCTCTGAAATAAAACACCAGGATTAGAGCAAAGAGCAGCACCCAGGAGATGCTGGTTCTCCCAGGATTTACAGCATCTCCTGGTTATTTAACACCAGCTGCCTGGGGTGGCTGGAGACTTAAGTACGGATGTGCCCGTATCCCTGCGTGTGTAAATATAGATCTAAAAGTTTTTTCAACATCTACAGGATTTTCTTCTCCCCCTGCACTCTGCAGTTCTTCAGCTGTTGTTGATTAGGAGGACATTGATGTGTAGAAGCCACGCGGAGCAGAAATGCCGTATTTCTTCACCTCTCCCTTTCCCCGAGTGACTGCTTCGAGAATCCTGGAAGCTGGGCTGATGTTCTGAGCAACGCCAGACTGGGCTCTGTTCCTGCTTTTCCTGCTAAATAGAGTCAGCTGGCTTTGCAGGGAGCTGCACGGGGAAAACCAGCTCCGTGTCAAGGTCGTTCATTTCCCCAAGGGCAATAAACTTCCATGAAACTGATGGTCAGAGGACTAAAAGCTGGGTTTTGAAGCAGCCCTGAATTTAGCCCTGTAACTGTGCTGGTCACTCGCTGGGCTGCATGCAAGCTCTGGAATGACTCGGAGAAATGTCAAAGGGGGGAAAAAAACCCAATGAATTTCCGCGTGTCTGTCCTTTGCTCAATCTTTTCCTCTTCCTAGCAACACTAAAACCGTGTTTTGGGGAGCGTGTGCTCTCTCAAAGGCTTGGGCAGCACCCTTGGGCCGGGTGGTGAAACGCTGAGGTGGCTCTCAGGTACTTGGCAGTTCGGTGAGCACAGACTCACAGGCCAGGGGGTTTGGCCGACCTTCTGCAAGGCCTTGACATCAGGAGATAAGGAGCTCTTAGGAAACCACAGGAGCCTTCCTCTGCCTCACTGCTGCTGACGACAAGGCTGTTGGGTGGCTCCTCCCGGGACTCCTGTGATCCACCGCCCACCGTAACTTGGCTTTGCCGTGTGCTTGGGCTCTGTGATGGTTAAATGCCAGCGTGGCACTGCAGCTGTGCCTCTTTTTGGCTGAACGTCAAGAGGCAGGCGTCCAAATGTCGGGTTTTTTGGTTGTTTTTTTCTTCCTTTCTACGCCATCTAAATCTTTTCTAAACGGAGGGGATTAAAACGAGGAGGCAGAAACGAGATCTCCGTGTGATCGCTGCGTGTGATCTGCGCTCTCCTTGAGGCTGCAGCGTCGTGTGACCCCAGGGAAAGCAGACCTTGCAGCCTTTCCTTTGCTGCAGAGGTGTCTCTCGCTGAAATAACCAGGGATTTGCCTCCAGCTGAAGCCTCCAGGGCGTGGAACACTACCCAGAGTGATGTTGGCAACACCGGCCCCTGGTACTGGATTGCTGCTGAGTTGGGTGGGAAGCCCTTGAGAGCGAAGATCTCTGAGATGTGTCATCCTCCTGGGATGGAGAAGAAAGAGCTGTACAAGAGCCAAGTGCACTGGTCTCTTCTGGGGTGGTACCGGTAGAGATTTTGTGGCACAAGGAATTAATTTTTCTTGTTTTCATAAAATCATAGAATGGCTTGGGTTGAAAAGGACCTTAAAGAGCATCCAGTGCCACCCCCTGCCATGGCCAGGGACATCTTCCACTGTCCCAGGCTGCTCCAAGCCCTGTCCAGCCTGGCCTTGGGCACTTCCAGGGATCCAGGGGCAGCCACAGCTGCTCTGGGCACCCTGTGCCAGGGCCTGCCCACCCTCACAGGGAACAATTCCTTCCCAATATCCCATCCATCCCTGCCCTCTGGCAGTGGGAAGCCATTCCCTGTGTCCTGTCCCTCCATCCCTTGTCCCCAGTCCCTCTCCAGCTCTCCTGGAGCCCCTTTAGGCCCTGGCAGGGGCTCTGAGGTCTCCCTGGAGCCTTCTCTCTAGGTGAACACCCCCAGCTCTCTCAGCCTCCCTGCAGAGCAGAGCTGCTCCATCCCTCAGACCATCCTCTGGACTCACTCCAACAGCTCCGCGTCCTTCCTGTGCTGGGAACCCCAGAGCTGGAGGCAGCACTCGAGGTGAGGTCTCACTGCCTTCCTGTAAGGTCTTGGGAGCTGAGGAGCCTCAGGAGAAATGTCCCGGCCCCATTCCTTGCTCTCGGACTCGTCCGCAGCCATTCCCTGGCTTCTGCACATCTTGCAGGCTCCCTGGGATGCTGGGAACACAGAGGGTGACACTCAGCTGCTCGTCGTGCTCTTTCCCGTCCTCCTTCCCTCCTGCTAGATGTGACACACGCTTCTCGGGGTGCTGGGAATCCTGACAGTTGCTGAAGTCTGTTTCAGAAGCCGGGCTGAGCTCGTGATTTGGGGTTTCTTTGAGTAAAGTGGGGGAGGAAAAAAAAAACCAAATCTTTTTTTTTTTTTTTTAAGAAAGATGGGCTATGAGAAGAAAACGGTGCAGAACAAAATGGAAGGCTGAAAGAGATTGACAGGGTGGTTTCACCAGCTGCTTGCTCTCACTGTAACCATGGAAGTTTTTATCCAAAAAAAAAAAAAAAAAGCACTTTTCCAAGTAAGTGTCTTCATGCTGCACCTTCTCTGCTCTTGGTGAGAGTGGAAGGCAGTGCTGGGTGCTCCTCTCTGCAAGCAGCAGCCGGTTTGCTGCCGGCACATTCCCAGGTAAAGGCGTTGTGCAAATGTCAGGGGAGTGTCTCCAGCCTTGAAAAATCAGCTGTCATTGCTTTCACCTTAACGTGAAAGGAAATCCAAGGGGTGGGGAGAGGATAGGACAGCCAAAAGCTGAGCTCCAAGCCAAATTAGGCCTGCCTCTGAAAGCAGTTTTCCCTTCCAGAGGTCTCTTTCTCTCTGCATGGGGTGGGCTGGCCTTGGGCAGCTGCCAGGTGCCCTCCTGGATGCTCTCTCGCTGCTGCTCCTTGGCAGGCCAGAGGGAGAGAACAAGGTGGAAAATCTCCTGGATCAGGATAAAGGCAGGGAGATCATTCGTCAGTTACTGTCACGGGCAAAAGAGACTTGCCTTGGGAGAAATTAATTTGATTTATTGCTGAAATTTGTGCAGCCTGGAGAAGAGGAGGCTGAAGGGAGACCCGAGAGCAGCATTCAGCTTCCTCCCGAGGGGCAGCTCCAATCTCTGCTCTCTGTGACCAGGGAAGGTTTAGGCTGGATTTTAAGAAAAGGTTCTTCCCCCAGAGGGTGCTGGGCACTGCCCAGGCTCCCCAGGGAATGGGCACGGCCCCGAGGCTGCCAGAGCTCCAGGAGCGTCTGGACATCGTTCCCAGGGATGCCCAGGGTGGGGTTGTTGGGGTGTCCTGTGAAGGGCCAGGAGCTGCACTTGGTGATCCTTGTGGGTCCCTTCCAACCCACACGATCCTATGATTAAAATAGATTGGGATAGCGAAAAACAGAGACAAAAATTAAAACAACACTTTCTCTCCAACCTTCTGTGCCCGAGCTCATCTTCACTCCTTCATTCCAGGCTCTTCTACCCCTGTCCCCTGAGGGACTGGGAATGGTTGCAGTCAGCCCATAACATCTCTCCTCTGCCATTCCTCCCTCTTCCCACTTTTCCCCAGGAAGTGCTGGGCAACGGAGCAGCTCCAGCAGTGGAGGACATGGGCCGAGACATCCGAAATCTGGGCTGTGGGCAAATAGATTTATCCTTAGGGCTTCCCTTTCTAAGTCCAGTGCAGGAAACAACACTGACCTTGTCCTGCGAAGTATTTGGGGTTCAGTCCATGACCGTGCTGCTCGAGGGTGTCATGAGGCCGCCAAGTTACTTGGAATTCCCACTTCCCTGTCCGTCCCGGCCTTGCAAGCGCAGTGCTTAACAAACCCTTTACAACGCTGAGAATTAAAGGCTGCTTAATAGCTTGTCACTTCAGGTTTGCGTTACTTCAGCATTTGCGTGAGTGCCTTCACGGTTTTGGCACTTTGCTCCGAGCCACCACAGAAGCTGGAGCTCCTTGGCTCGCCCAGCAGCGGGAAGCGGGGCCGGGGGTAGATCGCGAGGGCTGGTTTTCCTGTGGGGTGGGCAGCAGCGTTCTGGCAAAACCAGGCAGCTCCCAGTTGAGCCGGCCTAGAGCATCCGAAGTCTGTGGTCCTCCCACTTCTCTTCTTCTCTGGCAGCTACTCCAGCAGCAACAGCTGCTTCTTCAGCCCAGGCAGCTGAGCTCTCCTTCCAGAACAGAGAAACCTGGGCCCAATTCATCGTCCCTGTTAAATGCCCCCACGTCACGGCATGGCGAGCTGAGCCGGATGCCTCATTGAGCAAAATCCCTGGAAACTGCCAGGACTTCAGCTGGATATCTGGAGTGAAGAACCTTCCTACCCTTCTCCTGGCTTTGTTTGCCCCTGGGAGCCGTCACTTTTTCTCAGGAAAGTGTGTTTTGAGTACCCAGCCTGCGATGTGTTGGATGAGGACACAGCTTTTTGTTTGGAAGGAGTTTTTTTGGCTACGCCAGTCAGGACTGGCTGAGGTTCCTTTTCCAAGAGACCTGTAAATAAGCAGGGTAACCACAGCGGTGTGAGCTGGGCTCCAGAAGAAGCTGAACTCCAAATGTTGAGGCAGGAGTAGCTCACAGAGCTCCAGATGCTTTCTGCCTGCTGAAAGGTGATGAAATGAGCGTTGAGCTCCTGTGCATATGGATTTTATCACCTGCAACTGCCCTGAAATGGGCTCTGTAATCCAGCTTCTGAATCTTAGAGGAGAACTTCTTCCCCAAGCCCCTGACTAACTGGCCGTGATCCTTACAAGTGTAAATAATGCTCTGTTTCCCCTCGTCCCTGTTCTCTCTTCCTACCCTGCATTGCCAGTGATGTCTCAGGCCTCATCTAGGTTGTTCTAAAATCCGCATTAAACGTTTTTATTTGGTCTAGCAATGTGAATATAATAGGTATTTTTCTTCTGCAAGGGAGATTCCTTCAACTCTTCCAGTTCCTGGCTCATTTCTAGGAAGCAGCAGATGTCCATCATTGACAGAGCCCATTTGCAGTCTTGTCCTCTGACAATTCCCCCACCTTTGCAAAATCTTTCTGAGAGCTCTTTTAAAACGGCTCCTTTTGTTTTTGGAGACCCTTTGGTCCGATACTGACCTCAAAATACCTGACTTGCTGAGCCAACATCAGGTTCAACACTCTGCAAGTTTCGGGTGGGGGATCGTTTTTTGTCACGAGGCAAATTGACGCTTCCACTTGGCGGGAGCCGTGGCGAAGGAGATTTCTCAGGATTTCTGTAGGAAAATGCTCCCTGCTAATGCGTTGGGAGAATGGGAACAGCTGCCGTGGATCGGCAGTGCCCCCGGGAGGCTCCCGGAGTTCAGGGAGCGAGGGCAGAGCGAGACAAGAGAAGGTGAAACCAGCAGCTGTGGAGAACGGGATCGAGCTCAGAACACCCTTTAGTGTTTAGAACACCTCTAGCCGTGCCAAATGTGAATGGGAGCACTCCGTATCACTGGCATCCAGCTAAAAAGCAGAAACCAGCGAGCTAATGAGATGCTGGAATGAACGCGGCGTGCAGGAATGCCGTGGATCCCGGGCAGCTCCCGGAGCAGGGCTGGGAAGCTGAAGTGAGGTGATAGTTTCAGAAGCGTCTCCTCCCTAAGCTTTTGAGCACGGCCACAAAGGCATCGCTGGAGTCGAGGGGCTTGGGGTGTGTGTCCTGTCCTGCATGAGCCCGTCTGCTGCTGCTTGTGTTCCCGGGTTTTGAATTATTCAGGCGGAACGGGACAGCAGCTTGTTGAACGAGGAACCTGTTAGAGAGCGGGATCTGTGCGTGGAAGAGGCAGAGGGAGAGGGCTGCTGGAGCTGTGGGGGCTCCTCAAATTAGCTTTGCTCCTGACCTTGGTACGAAGACGGGGTGGAAAAGTGGAACTCCAAGTCCGGCCACATCCTTGGCCCAGCCTTTTCCCCTTTGCTCTCCCACAGGAGGAACAACCCTGCTGCAGGTCCGGAAAGGGCTCCTGTTTCCTCACCCTGAGAACGACTTAAGCAGACACTAAAATTCACCCCATGGCTCTTCTAGAAACCTGAGAAGCGAATGAGCTTAAACGTGCTTATTTTAACCTTCCCTGTGCTCATCGGGGTGAAAAGCTGAAGGTTCTCCGCATGGGAGCGGAAATTTTGTTGATTGCCGGAGTCAGAAGTGGAGAAGAAGAACCTCTCTCCCCCTCATCCTCCTGCAGCCGTCAGTGACAGACTGTAAGTGTCACAGTGTGAATGTTGGCATCTTCCAGCAGGGCTGCTGGGAGCCGCATTTTCCGGCATTTAGTTCTTGGGTGACATGTGAGAGGAGAAAGGCTGTGCTGTGCTGGCAGGAGGAGCTGGGCCCTGCGGAGGGAGGGTGTCTCTACCCTTCAGCAGGAGAGGCCGACCTTGGTCGCACGTGGGGGTGGGATGTGGCTCCGGAGAAGCTCTGGAAGCCCCATGGTTGGAAAAGTGCCGCGTGGTGAGAGCGGCAGATGGCACGGAGCATCAGTTGCTGGTCTCCAGCCTCACGGTGACAGCTTTTCCTGTTCCCGTCCCTCTCACACCAAACGTGGGCAGCAGCGGGTGATCTTGGGGCTGACCTACGGCACCCCCAAGAAGTTTCCTGCAGCAGCTGATCCCTCGTAGCGCTCACAGCCTGTTTAAATGGTGTTTGTGTCTCAGATTTTTGGGGGTGGGTGGTGACGCTGCTGTAGATCACAGAGTCACTCGGCTTGGAAAAGACCTTCAACATCGCCAAGTCCCGCCGTAAATGGTGTGACTTCAGTAAAGAGCTGGGACAGAGCAGGGCTCGATGCACGAATGCCACTGGAGCTATCAAGTAGTCAGGTTGTCTGTCCTCAGCAACCTTAGGGATTGGGGTTTTTTTGCCCCAAGATTAATTTTTACCTTGTACTATGAATCAGCTGTGTCCTTGAAAAAGCAAACAAAGCCACGAAATCCAAGTCGTTCCTCTTTGCCTTCAGGCAAATCCTGGTAAGGCCAACACAGGTTTTGGGGCAAAACATCACCTGGATCTATGTAGAGTCCCTCTATACATTCCAGCTAGGAAGAAGGGGATACTGCCCCTAGCCAGGGCTCCCTGCCTTCCTGGCAGGAGCCTTTCTGTGAAGTGTTGAGATCATTCAGAACGTGACCATGCATACATAAGCCTCTGGCAATTCCCGTTTCACCCTGTTATGAGCTTGGTTTCCAGGAGCGTTTTCGCCACCCAGTTACGCACCAGTTAAAACTGACCTCTGCAACCCCCAGACTTGGTATGGCACAGAATCACAGGATAATTTGGGTTGGAAAAGACCTCCCAGATCATCGAGTCCAACCTTGGCGCCGTGCAAGAAGTGCTATGACTTTTAAGTATAAGTCAGCGATGCTGTTGTGGTGGTAGAGATCGAGTCCCAGGCTGGTTTGGGTTGGAAGGGACCTTAAAGACCCTTCCAAAGGTTCCAAGCAGGGGATGTTTGATGTTAATTCCCACGGGCAAACCCACCACCATCCCTTGCTGACATTCCTGGCTCCTGTCTGTGAGGAACGAGTCGAGCCAAGCTCTAGGACTTGTCATTACTCTTATCTGGGAAAGCCTTTGAGGAGTGACTGTCAAATGTCCTGTCACACCTACAGTCCCAATGCCACTTCAGCTTTTGGGAAGCCAGCGGCTTTGTGTCACATGTAAACTCTCTATTTTGGGTGATGTGACCCCTGCTGGTTTTCCAGTAACTCGCAAAAAAAAAACGCGGAAAAAAACTTACCCTGAAGTTTTTACATGTCAAACTTGACTAGGGGTTCCAAATTCAGGGCCAGCTTTGCTGCCTGTCACTTCTCAGCCAAGGTGATAAAATGCCCTTGGACGAGGGTTTTGAAAGCTTTCTTTGCAGCAGTAACTGTGGGAACTTGGATTCTGCAGATGCTGAGCAGCCTGAAACGGGTCTTGAAAGTCACCTTTGCTGTGCTTTGCAGCAGCTTCCTGAGAGACGTCGTGAAGGAAGGAGCAGAACTGAGCATCCCTGGCGTTGGAAATAACGTCACTTTTACAAGTTTTGATTTCATTTCCCTAGTCAGGCTTGGTCCGCCTTTGCCCCGGGGAAAGGAATTTTGAGGTTTTCTCAGGGGACACGGAAAGATACGCCAAAGATAACGGCCATCAACCAACATCAACCGACATCAGCCGACATCAACCCCAGATGTTGCCCCCTGGCACAGCTGGAGACACCTGGAAAAGACTGATGAGGAAACCAGGGAGTGAGGACCCAATTAGAGAAGGAATCCGTGGCCAGTAAGAAACCAAATATTAGAAAAATCATGTTATTTGGGACCAATGAACGGGAACTGCTTTGAGGGTTGTTTTTTTTGTGCATAAATCTGCAGAAAACCTGGTAAAAGGCATGCGTGTGTGGAATATTTTCCGTGGCACATCCTGGCCAGAATAAAGCAATGCCTGATTCTCTATCACTTCAAATACAGGGTTGGAGGGTTTTTATTTTCCTCCCGAATTTCGGTGACACTGGCACTCGTGGTGTCCTTTTAAATGATTTAGCACCAAAATTATATTTGGTGCTGAATATGTCCCATGGGGATGTCAAGGCCAGGTTGGACAAGGCTTGGAGCAGCCTGGTCTAGTGGAAGGTGTTCCCCGCTCATGGAACAAGAAGAGCTTTAAGGTCCTTTCCAACCCAAGCCATTCTGGGATTCTGGGATATGATTCCATGACTTGGGATGAGACTTAACGTGGCCACCAGCCTGGAGAGCGACCCCCTGTAACCCGTGGAGCTGGAGGTGCTTTTCCACTTGCCAAATCCCTGTTTGATGCTCTGCCTCGCTGCTCGAATTAGAGCTTTATATTAAGCACACTGCTTATTAATTAGCAACAATAACCGTTGCCTTGTAAGATAATTATTTTGCCTAACAACAAAACACTTGCCAGGAAGTCTCCGCTTTTCCAGCAGCTCGAGCTTGCCCCCGAGCTTTCCCTGCTGCTTCCTTTCGAAGCTGACAGCTCTCGGTGGCTTTGGAGAGGCTTTTCCTGGGAAGGGTTGTTGTCACACTGCTCCAGTGATTGCTCCTCCGAGCTACCACAACTCAAGAGTGCTCCCCAAAGGCTTTGCTCAGACCTCTGCACGCAGCTTATACCCTGTAGCTGTGGGGTATTTCAAATATGCATAAGCTATTGCTGTATTTCTGGACTATTTATTTCCTACTCAGCTGTCTGGTTTGTGATGGATTTTTTTTTTTCCTTTGTTCTCTTTATTTTTTTTTTAATTTATTCGGAGGGTTTTTGTTTTATTTGGAGAGAAATTCTCGTTGGGAAATGCAAGTGGAGAGCGGAGCTGAATTTCAATTCTGGCTTGAAATGTGGGCTTGGATCATCTAACCTGGCTGGGCTTGAGGCTGCGTCAACAGATTGAAAAGCACTAATTGAAACCTCTGCAGTTAGAAAAATGTATCCCGGGAGACTTTTCAGGGTATTTTCCTCTATTTTAACAGCAGTGCACCTTGTAGGAGTAACTGCAAGACATCCTAGATGGAAAATAAGATGTAAAACCTTTGTTATCTCACCGAAATAGCAGCTGGGAGTGTTGCTGAGGGCTCTCAGGGAGGGAGGGTCCAACACGTGGCAGATCCTTGCTTCAGGTTGACAGCTCAGCTCTGGCCCTGCCTGTCTTTCTGTGCTGCCTCCCACCTGCTGGTACCTCTGCTGAGGTTTCCTCCAGCGGCAAGAAGATGCCAAATGGGCGTTTTTAGCTTATTCACTGAACCCCTAGGAAGAGGATTTTTTTTTTTTTTTCCCATTTGTATTTTTATTTGCACCTTTTCCGTGTCTTCCAGCGCCGGAGCTCACGCCGTGGGGATGGAAATGCAAGCTCAGAGCTCTGTGCAAGCGTTTGAACTGCTCGGGACATCTGTTGGTGCCACGGGCAGGCTCTGGAACAGACAGTGCTGCTGACAGCAGGCAGGAGAAGATCTGTCTGGACAGTGCTAATCACAGTCTCTGGCAGGCTGGCTGTTGGGAGCCAGGCACAGATGGCTCCCTGTTCCGCACTCGCTCCCTCCGAGTCGTTGCAGCTCGCTGGTATTTCGCGAATCTGTCTCGTTTTAGCACATCTTATGGCTTGTGCTCTCGCCAGGCAGAGGCTGCTGGAGTTTTCCTCTGCAGCGACACCCAGCTGGCTGCTCGGATTTGAGTCCCCACTGCGCTTCCTGCCGTGCTGGGGCAGGGTTTCTTTCTCGGTGTCACCAAAAATTTGGCTAAACCGGTGGCCAGCGTCGCCTGCTGTTTAAATGGCTTTCACCTGAAGGGGTTAACGAGAGAAGTAGATCACTCTAGACTTGAGTAGTACTTCTGTATCTCCTTTCATCCCAATCAGAAGATCACTGGCAACTTGATTAGGAGGAAATGTGATGCAGATCATTGATGAAAATACCCTCTAACATCTCTGCATCTGGGAACGATCCGAGAAACGCCATTGTTCACCCGCAGCTGATTAACAGAAACTCTTCACACAGTCATTAACATACCTGGCTGAGGCCTCGCTAATTATCAGCTGAGTTAATGCTTCCATCAGGGTGACAAAGGGGACAAGTCAGACCTCACTGCTAGTGGCTCTGGTGACAGAAATGTAACTCTGAAGGTCACCCCGCAGCTGTGGCGATGTTGCTCTCACCTCAGCGGGGCACTTAGAGCGTCCCTGCTGCTGGGACCCGAAGCGGACTGCGAAGACCTCAGTTCCTGCAGAACTCCCACGCCTTTGTTCCCCGGGTTTATTTTAACTTTTTGGGAGAACATCTCATACCCTTTATTACTTCCCGGGTGGAAGCAGTGTGCTTCAGCCCAGCGGCTGCTCTTGGAACGCACGAGAAACGTGGAACCCCAGGCTGGTTTGGCTTGGAAGGGACCCTAAAGCCCTGCTGGTTCCAACAAACGCAGACGAAATAATTTGTTGAGCCCTTTGTGCTAAGCGGTGGATACTGGGGGCAGGGGGGCGGGTCTCCTGAAGGTCCCAGAGAAGGTCCCAGAGAAGGTCCCAGAGAAGGTCCCAGCTGTTTCCAATGGACTCTCCACGAGGCACAGCTGGGCCCATCAGCCACAGGTGGGGCAGCTCTGCGAAAATGGTATTTTAAGGAAGGGCAAAGAGAGCGGGAGGGCTTGAGGAGAAAGGCTGCTGTTGGTGAGGGGGCTGTGGTGTGGAGTTTGTGGGCGCTGGTTGGGCTGGAAGGCTCGGTTCAAACCCGGTTCCTCCAGGAGTTGGGGTGTTTGGGAGTGCTGTTTTTGATCGTTCACAGAGGTGCTGTTCTGTGCAGGATGATCCTCCTCGTCACCTCCAAACCACTGCTCTGCCTTTGCCAAGGTAGGTCTGTGTGTGTGTGTGTGCATGTGAAATGAAATTAAGTCGAGAGGCTCTGCCTGCTGATTAAAATCAGCGTCTCTAAATAATTGTGCTGTTAAATGCTGCCTGTGCCCTGCAGAGCTGCCGGGTGATGTTTGCTCTGAGTTCGGCGCGCTTAATGGGATTCTTGGGAGCGAGTTTAACACTGTGCTTGAGTGGGGCTGACTCACTGTCTGAACCCTGGGGCTGCGGGGTGGTGTTGCTTTTAGTCCTCGTTTCACTGAGCAGCAGAAAGATATCCCTCCTGCCTAAAACGTGGGAATGTGCAGTGACAAATTTCTTGGTGGAGCGCTGCGTAACAAGCCAAGCACCCTGCCAGGACCCCGGCAGAGCTCCTTCCTGTGCTCCGGTATTCACGTTGCACCCGATTATGCCCTTCAGCGCTTCTTGTTGCAATGAATACTCTGCTGAGATGCTTGGAGAACCTCAAGGATTCTCCCAGCACTGTAATTGTTCCGGAACGAGTGAGGGATGTCTCCTGGAAAAGGAAGGATATGGGGGTGGGAGGGGGGTTTATTTCATAGCACGGCGTTTTCTGGTTTGAAAGCGCTGCTTTTGCAGGCAATTACACTGTGCTAGCAGAACAAATTTCAGTGAACAGTTGATAAAATCCATAGTTAACGAGCTTTGGCTACCACAGTGCTGATTCTGTTCAAAATAAGCTCGCATTCCATGCCTGCTTTTCCAAATACAGGCGCATCTGCCTTTAGTGGAATCAAATGTCATTTAGACATATGTAGCCTAGGGGAGGAAGTACATTCCTCAGCTGTTTAGTACCTGTCCCAGTCTGTTTGCAGGGATGTGTTGATTTTGGCCTTCTGGGCACCAAGTGGGAAGACAGAAAAACTTTCTCCTCCATTCTCTCCAAAACGCTGTCTGTAGGGCAAGATGAATTTGTATGGGATGAACGCTGGAGGTGCCCGAGCGAGCTGGCTGTGCTCCTCGATACCCCTGTTTCCCTCTCATCGTTCTCCTCTCCCCCTGGAGGAAACATCCAAACGCCTTTTCCGTGGCTTGCCTGGGGACATCTCGCGGCCGGATTGCAGCGCAAGCCATGGGCTTGGAGGATTGGGGAAAGAAGTCACTGGGGGGTGGTGGTTGTGCTTCTTCAGCCGGGTGCTGCAAAGCTCCTGGCAGATATTACAGATATTTATATAGCTATTGATGCACTCGTGCTGCCTCCGTCTCCTCAAAGCAACTTTTTTTTTTTTTTTCTGTCCCCACAATTTGAGGTGTTTGTTTCCACGGTTTGTCTCCATTTGTCGCCACAAATGGAGAAAGCTGGGCTGGGAAAGAGGGAGGTGGAATGAGATGGTGTTTAATGTGTTGGTCTCTCCCAGCCCAGCGTGTTCTGGGGCTGTTCAGGCTGGCATCAGTGGGTTAATTACCTGCAGAGCACTATAAATCAGCCCTGGCTGCTCGGGTAACCAGGAGAATGCTCACGAAACAATTAAAGCCGAGAGAAGGTGATCTGGGGAAGCTTAATTGGTGAAAAATGGAGGGAACCTCAGCGGCCAGCCGAAGGAGATTAAGGATGGAGGTATGATTAGATGCTCACACCTGACAAGCCAGAGCAGGGGTTGCAATCATCAAACCAGCCTTAGATTAGCTCTGCCCCGGCAGAGCTGCTGTAATTTGTAATTTTTCACCTAATCGAGTGAGATGTGGTGAGAATGCATCCTCCAGGGGTGTGTGTCCTGTCAGGGAGGCCAGAGTGCTTTCCTTGCTCTCAGATCCAGGACGCTGTGTCTCTCAGGAAATGTAATATATGCCTAAGGAGGCTTAATTTTTCTGATGAATCCCCCCCTCAGTTTTTTTCCCCACTGTATCTCCTACCAATGTTTGACCTGCTGTTGGTTTGTTAAGAGGAGCTGGCCGTGAATTTTGTGTAGCTGCCGCTAAATTCAGGTGCTGGGTGGGTGCAGGTGTCAGCTGATGCCCTGAAGACATCCACGGTCACTTAATTGCTGTAACTGAGCCAAAGCCGGGTCAGGCCGGGACAGGGAGCTGTGTTCTCATGGCTGGGAGGTCCTGGGGGCATCCCAGGTGGAACAGGGAAGGGCTGTGACTGGCTTTAAGCCCTGCTGGCAGCAAGAAACCCAGCTTTGTATGGCAGCAAAAGTGGAAAAGTAATGCTGGTTTTGAGTTCTTAAAGATGGTTTAAACCTCTGGGGCTTGGAACTAGATTATCTTTAAGGTCCCTTGCAACCCAAACCATTCCATAACATCCTGCTTTGGGATGCAAAACAAACCCCACTGCCCTGAAACCCAAGAAGAAACATCCCTGTTCACCTGCTTTTATTTTGCTTTTCAAGTTTTCCTTTTCACCTGCTTTTTTTTAGCTGTAAGAGCTTGAAACAACCTCTCAGGTGGAGCGTGCAGTGTGGGTATGAGCATTCAGTACCTCCTGCAGATTTTTTTTTTTTTGGCTTGTGGGCAAAGGGTTTAATATTTCCTTTAGTATCCCAGTCCCTTTATAGCCTAATGCAGTTTGCAGGGCATGAAAGAAAATCCAACTTTGCAGCGGAATTCAAAGGGGAAGTAATGAATCGCGGTCTGTTTCAAATAATTAAAGCACGTGGATATTTAGTGATCTATCAAGGGGAATGAGGGAGTAATAAGACACTCTGTCCAATTTGTTTTAGAGCTGGAGTTGGAGCACTCTGGTATAAAATTATAACCTCTGTATTAATCACAAGAACGTTCACTGTATCTAGGTCAAATCCACACGTGAACCTCCACAAAACTTTTGCTTCATTCAGCTTTCTCATGATTATCTTTACTTTCTGGTGCCTTAGGGGAGGTAAAATACCTTTGATTTTTAAAGGGGGGAGGGGAAGGGGCATTTTTTTTATCCAGTTTCTCTTTAGCTTCTCCTTCCTGCCTCATTTTTTAAAGCAGCAAGGTTTTTCCTTTTAAATAGGGGGGAAGAAAAGGTTTGTTTTATGTATGTTTTTCACTGGAGGTTGCTCAAATCCAACTGGTTCTATTGTGGCTCTGAAGGAGCCATAAAATTTCATTACAGCTTTTCCACAGAAACCAATTTGAGTGTCCGAGGCTCCGTCTTGTGGTTTAAAGATCTCTCTCTCTCTAGAATCGCCGTGTGCCTCTTTCCCATCCCTGCGTGGCTGCCAGGTTCAGTTCACATCTACTGAAGTATTTCTTTTGGGACCGAAACCAATTAAAACTGTGATGAATTAGAGGCTCTGCCTTTGGGTTAGCTCTAAATCTTGGCTTTGTGTGCACGAGCATCCCACTCTGCAGGTGACTGTGGGGTTGGCTGTGTTCTGATTTATACAGAGAATGATGAAGAGGGAGCTCTGTGGCATCCAATATCCTATTTTTAGCTGAAAATCTGAAGGGTGGTTGTGTTTTTAGGGTTTCAGTGTGCTTTTTTTCCCTTCTTTTTTTTTTCCCCCTGTGGTAAATATTGAAACAAATAATTCACTTTTAGCTCCTCTTTTCTCCTTTTACGTTAAAGCTCTTAATATCAGATTCCTCTGCAAATGTAACATCTCCTTGGGTTTGAGGCACTAGGAATAGTTCCCGCCTTGGGTTTGGCAGCATTCCACCGCTGTGAGTTGCAGTGCAACGTGCACGTTGTTACCCCAAAATTGCCAAAAATACCCAGAGAGGGTCGCAAGCTCCTCGGTGTGCTCGTGGCTGGGTTTTACTGAGCTGTACCCAAGGCCTAGAGCTGCGTTTTACGTTTCTGCCATGTGCCAGTCAAAAGTACTTGGAGCTTTAGGCCGAGCTGGCCTCATTTGGGAGCGTGCACCCTATTTCCCAATTATTCCAGCTCACACCAGCACTGAAGGGTTTGGAAGGACGTTAAATCCTGTTTCATTCCGTGGGCAGGGACACCTCCCACTCTCCCAGGTGGCTCCTGGCCTTGGGCACTGCCAGGGATCCAGGGGCAGCCACAGCTTCTCTGGGCACCCTGTGCCAGGGCCTGCCCACCCTCCCAGGGAGCAATTCCTTCCCAATATCCCATCCATCCCTGCCCTCTGGCAGTGGGAAGCCATTCCCTGTGTCCTGTCCCTCCATCCCTTGTCCCCAGTCCCTCTCCGGCTCTCCTGGAGCCCCTTTAGGCCCTGCAAGGGGCTCTGAGCTCTCCCTGGAGCCTTTCCTTCTCCAGGAGAACACTCCCAGGTCTCCCAGCCCGGCTCTGGAGCAGAGGGGCTCTGCTCATGTTAAAACACAGGCCTAAAATCTCTTTTTTTCTTTTAGAGAGTGCAGTTTGACTCAGAATAAAAATCCCTCGACTTATATTAACCGTGATCCCCGCAGATTGCTGCGGTTGGTGAGCACTGCCATGAGGCCTGATCCTTTCCCCCTCTGAGCATCTTCCTGTCCTATCCATGAGGGATTGCCGGTGTCCCTGAGGGATCCATCCTCTCCTCTGGAGCAGTGACACCGTGGCAGGACCGTCGTGACTGCTCCATTTCTCTGCTGAAGGCTTGATTAAACTGGAGAGGGCTCTGGTGAAATTGCTGCTTGTTCCCCTCACATAATTACGGGCAAAAACTGAGAACACTCCCAGGGGCACAGCCCTTGCCTTGGCACAGCTGGGTCACACGAGTGCTGCTGGATGCTCATCCCTTGGCTATCCCACGTGTCCCTGCTGGGCTGCTTCACCTGCTCAGGGTGAGGAATTCTTTGCTTTTTCTCACCTGCCAGCCGCGGGTAGGGCTGCTCATCTTTCCCCCCGGGGCAGCAGAGCAGCCTTTGATCAGAACAGGCCCTTCTGACAGCCGTAGTCCAAATAAATAACTTTGCCTCGCCGCCTTTCCGTTCCGATTTTGCTTTCCCTGGAGATTTGCACTCTCACCATCACCAAGAAAAACACATTTATTTTTGAATGTGTAGCTAAGCTGGCAGCAATGTAACACCTTTTCAGCTCTCGCTTGGTGTAACTGTGAGAATAAATAGCTCCTTTCTCTTTCTAGTCTTGGGAGTAGTTGAGCTTCCCGTGACTTTCCAGTAAAATGTGATTTAGAGGGAGTTGGAGCCACGTGTTGTTTGCATCTGACCCGAGGAGGTTTTTATTGCTCTGGAGTGATAACTACCGAGGGGAAATTGAAACCCTCAGTGTCATGGATGCGAGGCAGAGCTTTGCTTCCACAGGGAAGTCAAGGATTTGGGAGATGGGAATGGCCACGAGTGGCTTCGTGAAGTGCAGCAGGCGAGGAAAGGGCGGCAACCCGCTGCTCTCAAAGGGCTTTGTCGTGCTCGTGGTGGCTGTTCATTAATGGGACGAAAACTGGAGCTTGGCTGTCCCATCTGGGACTTGCCTGAGACAGGGGCTGAGCCCTGGTAGCTAAAACTTTACCTGGCTGTGGTTAAAGGGGTGAAAACTGAGCAGCTGGGTTGGAAGAGAGGTGCAAAGAGGTGTTTCCAACCTACAGGACGATGGTTCAAAGGTGAATATTGAAGAGTTGGGGATCCAGCCAGTCACTCCTTTCTCTTCCAGTCTCTGCAGCCCCAACCCTCTCCCCAAAGGCACCTAATTAATTCCCTGAAGGGCAATTAATGGTGTAAGTCTGGAGAGGCAGCGATCCCCTCTGCCTGAGCCGTTCCACGTGGACCACCTCTGCTTGCTGGAGCAGGAGACAACCTGCCCTTTTGACTGCATTTCCTAGCAGGTTTCTGGGATTTTTTTTTTTGCCCCCCCCCTCTTTCTCCTGCCTCCCACGTGGAAAAGAATCCTTTCAGCATGCAGATGGCAGCTCCCTTCACGGAGGGGCAGGAGTGTAGAGAAGGCTGAATTTTGACTTTATTCATAGAGCATGTGTGCGTGTTGCTTGCAGGGTGTTACTCTCAGTATTATGTTAAAAATAGCTGGTGCTAAGCTTCTAATTCTTAACCTTTTTTTTTGCTCAAGCTCCTGATTTCAGAGGCATTTGTGATTTATGGTGTGAAACTTCCCTGTGGTTGAGAGCGCTGGTCTAATTTTCCATGAAATATCTACAGCTTGCTTATAAAACCAGGCTCTGATGGTTAAAAACATGAAAATGCTTGGGGTTTTCTTTTTTTTTTGTAAATCTGCCACAGTAGGCACTAGATTGCTGTGTCCTGGTGCCTAAACCTGCAGGATTCATAGAATATATTGAGTTGGAAGGGATCCACAAGGATTATTGAGACCAGCTTTAGTTAGTCTGGAGTGAGCAGCGGCGCTGTTACTGCGTGACTGAGCGCTCTGGTCACGAGTGGGAGAAGTAAAATCCTCCAGTACAGCTGGAAGGTGGCATTAGTGGGGGGGGAAAGTGGGGTTTTTTTAATATCTTCTAGCCTTTCTCCCGTTATTTGTGGGACACGAGTGGCCTTTTGCACAGAGTGCTGCAGGGTGCTGCATTTTTCTGGGGCGTTGCTGTGCCGGGGAGAAAGGGTGAAGTGGGAGGAAGGAGAGAAAGAAAAAGGAAGGGGGTTTGTCTGAAGCCTTCCTCCTGAGTCCGGTCCCACTTGGTCTGATGATTATTAGGAGCCTCCTGCCCCTGCTTCCCCTTCTGCTGAAAGTATGGAAAAGAAAAAGAGCCCTGAAAAGCAAATGGCTTGGAGTGAGCTCATCACGTGGGGGTGCTGCTCCTACCATGGCCCAGAAGGGTTTGGGTTGGAAGGGACCTTAAAGCTCATCTCATTCCACCCCTGCCATGGGCAGGGACACCTTCCACTATCCCAGGTTGCTCCAAGCTCTGTCTGACCTGGCCTTGGACACTTCCAGGGCTGGGTCAGACCCTAGTCTGCACATCGCTGAGGTTAAATGTGAGTGGAAACCCCTGTGGGTGACACGTGGAGCGAGCTGCCGGTGCTTGGCCCGTGTCCCCAGCAGGCAGCCTGCCACCTGCAGCAAGACCCCGTGGTCCCAGGGTCATGGTTGTCCCGGTTCCTGGATGGGGACACGGGACCCTCTGGAGCTGTGGCTATCGTGTCAGTGCGAGCGTAAATTCCAGCATCACCCTCCCCACGAAGTTATTAATGAAAATCATCACCCTCATTTAGGAGCTGCCATCACTTAGTAGATTAACCTTTATCAGGCAACTTTGCTATGCCAGCTGCACAGCAAAGTAATTACTTTTAATAGAATCTGCCCTTCATTTGAAGCCACAGGGGAAGCAATTAAATTTAACAAAGGCAAAAGCCGTGACTTATAAATGAAGATGGATGGCTTTTGCTATCTGTTTCGTAAATTCCATTGTGTACGAGCGCAAGGAAATACTCAGCTCCCCTCGTGCGTCGGGGGGTTTAAAGTGTGGTGTTGGACTCTTGATCCGTGGCTGGGTTGGATGTCGTCAGTGCCAGCTCTGGGATTTGGCTTGGCGTCGATGGCCCTCGAGTCACAAACAGCCTGCAGGGGGGATTTGAACTTGAGCTTCTCCAAACCTTGGCGTGCTCGTGTTCGGTGTGAGGAGTTTGCTTGACGGTTTCTTGGGCCGCCCGATCCCTTAGCTCTGCCTCTCCGCTTAGGGAGAGCTTTGCTTGAAACCAAGACGTGGCTTAAACTGCTTCGTGTGTCTGGGAACTTGTTCAGTTCGGGTTGTACCAGCCAAAAGGGGCTGGTCCGTGTGTGTCCCGTGGGCCTGAGTGACGGCCCTGACACAGCATCCCAGCATGGCTTGGGTGGGAAGGGACCTTAAAGATCATTTCATTCCATGGGCAGGGACACCTTCCGCTATCCCAGGCTGCTCCAAGCCCCGTCCAGCCTGGCCTTGGATGCTTCCAGGGATCCAGGGGCAGCCACAGCTTCTCTGGGCACCCTGTGCCAGGGCCTGCCCACCCTCACAGGGAAGGATTTTCCCCCAGTATCTCACCTAACCCTGCCCTCTGGCAGTGGGAAGCCATTCCCTGTGTCCTGTCCCTCCATCCCTTGTCCCCAGTCCCTCTCCAGCTCTCCTGGAGCCCCTTTAGGCCCTGGAAGGGGCTCTGAGCTCTCCCTGGAGCCTTCCCCCCTCCAGGTGAGCACCCCCAGCCTGGCTCCAGAGCAGAGGGGCTCTGGTCATGTTAAAACGCTGCCCTCAAATATCCTGCTGTGAGGCAGGGAGGGGCTGGGCAACATCGTGTGGTCTCTCCCAGACCTCGATGTCATGAGCCAAAAACATGAATGTGCTTTCCTTCTTCGGTTTAAAACTGCCGGGCTTGGCTTGGCTGAGCGTAGAAAGGGCAGGCCCTCCTTCTCCATCTCTCTGGAAGCTGCTCTGCTCCCTCCTGCAGAGCCCCCAGCCTGTGGTGCCATCCCTTCGCTCACCTCCGTGACGGATGCTTGGCCACCCGGAATGCCGAGTTTCCAGAGCCTTACTGGGAGTGCTTTGGCCGGGTGAGCAGTGGGATGTGCTTAGCAGATGGAAAGTGAAAAGAGCAGAGAGCTGCCGGCTGGGGTTTCTCGCAGCTGTGAGGAGAAATCCTCTTTGTCCTGGGTTGTGTGTCAGAGCATTTTCTCTTCCCTTTGCAGTCTGTATGGGCTCAAAGCCCTGGCTTGGCTCACTTCCTCCCCTCCAGCTGATATCTGCTGACCCGTATCTGCTTTTCAATCAAATATCTCTGCCTGAGACCGAGGTTTCTATTATTTTTTTTTTGTAAAGTGGAGGAAACCAGTGGTCTCTGACAGGCACAGAGTAGCACCGAGTGTCCCAGCAGTCTTTCTGCTGATATTTTTTTCTATTTCTTGGGGCTGCTCGAGGTCTCTCCCTCAGTGCTTCCATCCTCTGGGGTGATCCCTGCATTCCAAACGCTGCCCTTAAGCAGCTGCTGTGCGGGAGTGCATGTGCAGCATCGCAGCCTCTGCGTCGACAGATTTCCCTCTCGTGAACTGTCGGCACAAAATTCAGGGTGTTGCTCCCAAAGGAGGCAAATCCTTCATCGTGGCAAACTTGATTTCCCGGGGTTGTTTGGAGGAAAGGGGGTCTGGGGAGGAAGGGATATGCTGGGAGGGTCCCTTACTGCCACGGAGTGTCCAGAAAGGTGGGTGGAAGTCTTTGATATGTTAACTTTTAACATATTAACTCAGCCTGGAGAAGAGAAGGCTCCAGGGAGAGCTCAGGGCCTAAAGGGGCTCCAGGAGAGCTGGAGAGGGACTGGGGACAAGAGATGGAGGGACAGGACACAGGGAATGGCTTCCCACTGCCAGAGGGCAGGGATGGATGGGATATTGGGAGGGAATTGTTCCCTGTGAGGGTGGGCAGGCCCTGGCACAGGGTGCCCAGAGCAGCTGTGGCTGCCCCTGGATCCCTGGCAGTGTCCAAGTCCAGGCTGGACGGGGCTTGGAGCAACCTGGGACAGTGGGAGGTGTCCCTGGGCCCATGGCAGGGGGTGGAATGAGATGGGATGCGCTTTAAGGTCCCTTCCCACCCAAACCATTCCAGGACTGTGTGAATCCAGGAGGCTGAAGGCTGAGCTCATGCAGGACGGGATGGAGACAAGGTGACCTTGGCTGGTGTGGTGACCCACCCAAGCTCCTCCGCCGTGCCCGTGCTCTGGAAAAAAACCTCAGTTCCCTCTGGGAGCTGATTTTTCAGTCAGCGCAGCTCATGCAGGGAGAAGTGTGGCAGCTCCTGGGAGTGGAGCAGCTCGTTAAGAGGAAATGGGTTTCATGATCTGCTTGGAAGCTTTGATTACTCTCCTGGGAGCTTTGCTCCATCTCTCCCCCGCTGCTGCTGCTGCCGCTGCCAGATCCAGACCAGAGGCTTCGCTACCTGCGTGTCCCTCCCTTCACAGTGACCCCCACCTGGGAGAGGCTGTTCCTTGGCTCTGGGTGCAGGACACAGCTTTAACATCCCTCTGCTAAAGGGGATCCAGTTGGTTGTGACTCTCCCGGAGGGAGGGAGTAGGGCTGAGCTTTTGCACCGCCGCTTTTGTCTCTGCCGCAAAGCCGCCTGCGTTTCCTCCGCCGGCGGTTCAGCGCCTGGCCCTTTCATCCTGTGGTTTCGTTGCCCTTCGGGGAGAGGGATTGCAGTGGAGGGGATGTTCTTTGACTGGCGGAGTCGGTTGTTTCAGATGCAACAACAAAAAAAAAAGAGGAGAGTTTAAGGCTGCTTCCACTTTCTTTTGTCGGGGAGAGTCTCTACATGTTTTCTGAGCAGCTCCCCCAAAGCAGCTCCAGCCTGGCAGCGAGCAGCTGCCTGTGCACGTGAGAGGCCCATTAAGATTCAGTGCTGCTTCAAACCTCCCATTTATGCTCAAAACAGCCTTCTGAAAAGCAGGAGGAGGGGGAAAAAAAGAAAAAAAACCGAACCAAAAAACCCCAACTGCATTAAAAAGCAGCTTCCAAATTAGAATTGTTTGTTTCCCTCGGGAGAAACAGGAGCTGTTTTCCTGCGTCCCTACGGAGCATCCTCATCCTGCTGCCAGGCGGCTTGGTCTGCTGGGAAACTGGGTGGATGGCTGGCAGGGAAAAGGGGGTTGGAGTCACCTTACAGCCCGTCTGCAAGGCAGGAAAGGCTTAAAAGCGACGTGGCTGCAGGAAAAGAATGCCACGGTAATAAAAATCTCCAGCTGGGGTGGCGCGCTGACGTAAGAGTGCTGTGTCTTGTGTGTGCAGTAGAAATTAATCTGGATTAATTTAAGGGAATAAACACGATTAAAGTCGCTCCTAAGGAATCCCTGGAGCTTTGTGTTTGATTTGGTTTAATTGGCTTACAAAGTGGCTGTTCTCTGAAGGATGCTCATACCCACGCTCTCTGGGGAAGCGTGTGCTCTGAGCAAGCTCTCCCCTCTGCCCTTTGGATTTTCCTGGGAGCGGGGCAGTGCTGTTGGCCAGATTATTCCGTGGAAGAGGAGAGAACTGCCCCACAGGCTGGCCCTCAGCTGGGATGCTGCAGGAGGTGAGAGAGGGTGCAGGTCACACCTTCCCCTGCAGTATTGAGAGTTGCAGGGGTTGTTCCCAGCGCGCCACGGGAGAGGCTGGGAGAGTGAGGGAAAAGGCTACGGCACCACCGGGGAGACAGGAAAGAGAATCCTTTGTGCTTGTACTCCTTTCTGCCAGGAGAACAAGGAGGGAACAAACACCACTTCAAGCTGGCGTTTGGCCCTCTGTGATGGAAAGCACTTCTGTGTTTTATAACCAGCTCCGGGGATTTATCACCCAGGATTCCCAAGGGGATTATGTGCACAAGCGACAATATTCCCCGGAGTACGTAAAAGTGAAGTGGAGTTTTGGAGAGGATGTAAACCTTCCCGTCTGGGGCTCTGCCAGCTTTAAGTGCTCGTGCTTCTGCAGACATCTGGGGGCCTGCAGTGCGGAGATCTGGGGAGGGAAACGGGGTTTTGGCCGAGGTGTGCATCACCTGTAAAACGCCCTAACAAAGGCAGGGTCCCTCCTGGGAGTGGGATTTGACAGGTAACTCCCAGAGCGGGGAGGAGGAATCGCTGATGGTGTTGTGGCACCAAACGCCAGCAGAGCACTGAAGATGCAGCTCTGCACTGAAAATCTCCCCGGGGGGAGTGCAGGTGCACAGGTTTGCCTTTAAAACTCACCTCGGTTGCAGTCTGCCTGCACTGCTGTGGCTCTGCCTTGGTGTCACTCTTGATTCTAAGTCATTTAGGTTTTTCTACATTTTTTTTTTTCCCCCCCTTTAGAAAAGCTTAAAATGGGTCTATATTTAGAGCAGGCTGCACGCTGCTTAAAGACTCTCTGACAGCAAATAATGATCTTAATAGGGCCCCCTGATACATAGCAGGAGTCTTCCACTTCTGATGCTCTGAAGTTTGAAACCCGAAGGTGTTTGGGTTTTGGGGTTTCTTTTAATTTCCCTCCCCCTCCAGTGCTGTGACCACCTTTTGGTGTGGGGGACTTGAATTTGAGACAAACTGGGCCTTCTTCAAGAGGGGTTTGCTGTAAAAATTGTGCGTTGCTGGGGGCGTTTAACCCCACAAATCTGTACAAGAGAGGAACCGCTGGTGGAGACGCTGTGGGTCCAAGCAGTGCTTAGTTTGGCCAGCTGGCTGAGGTGGAAAGCTGTGTGAAATGTTAATGGAGGAGCAAAATTCCTCCCCGTGGGATGCAGCTCCTGTCCTTAACCAGCAGCCCCCAAGGCGCTGCGTCCTCGGAGCTCGTGGCATGTGAGGAGGTTGGAGCTCGTGGAGCAGGGCACTGCTCCTGACCTGGGAGTCTGCTCCAAGCTGCTCTGCAGCTTCTCTCCTCCTTCCCCGAGGAACTGAATTACGGCTGGCTTCCATTTCGTGTCAGATTTAAAGGGTTGTCCTCCGGTGCTCTGAGCTCGGGGATGAGGGTTTCTGCCAGGAACGGGGGGTTCTGATGTCTCCTGTCAGCTCTCATGGGTCTCCCCAGATGCACTAAGTGTGGTGATGCTCTCCTGCCTCCACATCTGCTCTGGCTGTCTGCGTGGAAAGCTCCCTCCTTCCCCAAAAGCCGAGTCAGTGTTTCTGGTCCTTAGCAGCTCCCAGATGAGCTGATTCTCCACTGAAGCTTCTCCTGTGGCAGCAGAATTTCTTTTTTCTGTATCTTTTTTTTTTTTTTCCTGTGCCAGTGCTCTGACACCTGGTGCGGCCCATCATTCCAGCCCCTTATTTCCAGGGGGTTCTACAGCTTCAGCTCAGCTCTGGAGCAGCACAAGCTGAATTTTTAAGAGCTTTTCTCAGTGGCCCATTAGCTGTTTGCTGCTTGGAAGTAGCTGTTGAGTTAAGCTGACAACAGGCGCTTCTTGCAAACGAGGGGAAGACAAAATCGACGCTTTAAGAGGCGTTGTTGTTGCACGTGGGAAGCTTTCCCCGTTGTGGGAATGTTTATCTGCTGGAGCACGTTATTGCAGCTGCTGTTGCTTTTCCAGCACACGTGGAAGGCTGCAAGGATCCCTCTGTTCTCTGCTGAGTGCTTCCCTTTGCATCTGGAAGAGGGAGATGCCATGGTGGGCAGAATTAATAGCATCAATTGTTGCCTGCTGCAGTTCTAACGCGGCACAGATTATGGCATTTAAGTAGGTAGGATAAATACTAATTAAAATACGTGGTCTGAAAGACTCGGAAAAATCAATCGCATTCCTCTAAGGAGCTTTCTTGTCGTGACTTTATTTTTTAATTCTCTCTAAACCTTGCTGTGCTCGCTAACCTTCTGGGGGTTCTGCGCTGCTGTATCTCGAAGCAAGTGCCCCCCAAAACCCCCACAGTGGTGGGGAATGGCGAGCTGTGAATTTCGGAGAGGAGCTTTAACTTGCCTTAGATACAGTATGGAATAGTGATGTTGAAAGATGCCTCGCTGGGAATACACACCTTGGTGGGGGGGGGGGGGAGTGCAGGATTCTCAGGGGGTCAATTTGACTTGGTGTCTAAAGGCTGTGATTAAAAACTTGCCTTGTCCCTGTGCCTTTCTGCTGCGTTCCTGGCAGAAGGCACGGGTGGAGCTGGGTATTTACCTGCCAGGGCCCTGAGCAGCCAGGATGCTGACGATAAACTGCAAGGCTTCGGGATCTGTCTGCTGGGATTGTAAAGTTATTCCCAGGATGAGCAGGGCAGCAGGGACAGCAGCTGAGGTTTCGTTCTCTTTGCTGTCTCTCTGGTACCATCTCCACGCGAAGCTGCTGCTGTCTTGGAATTGCTGCTCTTTGGAGGGAGCTGCCATAACCAAGGATGGAGCTGACTGGGAGCAGGGAAGGGAAGAGCCGGTGCTCCCCTCAAAAAAAACCCATTGAGGGAGTGTGCATGCCTCAAAACCTCCCTCCTGAAACACCTGCTGGGCTTTCCCAAGGCTCCGTCCTTCCCACCGGGACCTTTCCAACCTCTGCCTCTTCCTCAAGGGCCTGCTCAAAGGTGGGTGGGCTCGTGCTTCCCGAGGGTTTTATGGAACTCCTGCGGCTGATGTGGCTCCTGTGCTGTCGCTGAGTGCGCTGGGGACGTTGTGCAATTAGCTGGGAGCTGATTGCATCTCGTGGTGTGTGTCACCGTGATGAGATAATTACAGCGAGGCCCTCAAAGCCATCAGCTGAATCCTTCCTGACAGGTGCCCCTTCCCGAGGCATGTGGGATGTGCTGCCGGCTCCAGGACAGCTGGAGCCTGCCTGCAGAGATAAGATTAGATGCTGGCTCCAAGCAGTGGTCAGAGGAAACCCTGCTCTGCTCTTTCCTTACGGCTGGACTTGTGTCTAAACGAAAGCTGAGCTTGGGGGTGAGCATGTTCGTGTTCCTCCTGCTAGAGGTGCTTGAGCTTTCTCTTTGCAAAGCACTCTTGAAAACAATTCTTTGGGGAATCACGGAATCCTGAAATGATCCGGGTTGGCAGGAACCTTAAAGTTCATCTTGTTTCGTCCCACCCCTTGCCTTCCTGGGCACCTTCCACTATCCCAGGTTGCTCCAAGCCCCGTCCAACCTGGCCTTGGGCACTGCCAGGGATCCAGGAGCAGCCACAGCTGCTCTGGGCACCCTGTGCCAGGGCCTGCCCACCCTCACAGGGAACAATTCCTTCCCAACATCTGATCTAAATCCACCCTCCTTCAGCTAAAAGCCATTATGAAGGAGCAGGCCTTTCCCTGGGAAGCTTGCTGTGGCTACAGCTCCATGGTCATCGTTTTTATGGTTCTCTGGGCCTTCCGCCTAAAGCCACTCTGCACCTTGAGTGGTTTTATTTTTCTGTTCCCTCTCATCACCTCCCTGCCGTGGTTTGCTTTTTGTTTTGGTTGGTTTTGGGGGGTTTTTTTATCACATTTATTTAGCCAGTGGTAGCCTTAATTTGCAGATCATGAGCAGCACATATTTCTTGTTGTCTCCTGGCTGCCCTGTTGCTGCTGCTCGTGAGGTGCTTGCTCATGATCTGGCATTGCTGACATCTTTAATCAGAGCTATTACAGCCTCGACAAGCTCAGTGCACTGAATCAGCCCCCTCGAGCCTTGGGCTTTCCGTGCCACAAGTCAGCTCCCGGTGACTCCGTGTTTCCGCTCGAAATCCTGTGCCATCCTCTGGCTGCCCCGCAGCCTCCTGCCCAGGGCTGGTCACAGAATCCCAGGATGGTTTGGGTGGGAAGGGACCTTAAAGAGCATCCAGTTGCCACCCCCTGCCCTGGGCTGGGACACCTTCCACTATCCCAGGTGTCTCCAAGCCTTGGTCCAGCCTGGCCTTGGACACTTCCAGGGATGGAGCAGCCACAGCTTCTCTGAGCTCTTTCTCAGTGTTACTGAAATAGAATTAAAAAAAAAAAAAAAAAAGAGGAAGAGATAAAAGCACCTTAAACGTTCTTATAGCTGAAAGAAATGATCACGTTCGTGGACAAGTTGCTTAAAGCAAATTGAGTAGTCGAGTGCGTGTGCAGTAACTTTTTTCTGCGAGTGATTAGAGTAATAAACCTCCTGCTGTCACCAGCTCTGTATGTGAAGAGACAGCAGGTAGTGTTTCTGGAGGTGAGCAGTGCAGCACTGAGCCCTGGAGCTGCGTTAGCAGGATCATGAGGGACAAATGATTTTAAAAAAGAGACTTTTCTGTCTTCTCCTTTTTCTTTAAGGTTATTTCCAGGGCAGGGAGGGTGTTTAGGGTGCGGCTCTGAAGGTGGGGAGTTAGCTGGTGTGGTCCCCTGGACAACAGGAGGAGCAGAGCTGCTGTCACCAAGCAAAGTGTGCAGTGAGCTGGGACACAGTGAGGGGTCCTCAGGAGTGTTGAGGCCGAGAGAGACTTCAAGAAGGCTCCAAAATCTGCTGTTCTTGGGGGGCAAATAAGGATTTATCACAAGCAGAAAAAACTATTCCAGGACGACACGGACAGTACGGACACGCCTGCTGGAAGTGCTTGGTTGTGAGACAGGAGATTTGGGGGTGATTGATGTTCAGTGGCGCGTTCCCGTATGGAGAAGGCTGGGAGTTCATGTTTTTGCAACGAGTCGGTGGCTGGGCAGCATTCCGAGAGCCTTCCAAAGCAAGGGAGACCAGTGTGACCAGCTCAGGCCGTGCCTTTTAGGAATGGCCTCTGTGCACAGCTCACGGGAACACGGACAAGCTTTGGGAAGCAGTGCCTTCCAGAGAGATCACCCCAATCCCCTGTGGGGGTTATCCTGGTGATCAGCTGGACACTTCATCCCAGCTGCTGCGGGCTTCATCTCAGTTGTGCTGTGCGTGGGGTGAATGTTTTTAAGTGTTCCTTTGCTGTTCCTGGTGCTTCTCCAGAGCCTGATGTTGAAGAAGTCCCTGCTTATTGCAGGGGGTCGGGCTTGGTGACCTTTAAAGGTCCCTTCCACCCCAAACCGTTCCAGGATTCAATTACTCCTTTCCAGCTTGTGGGATCCTTACCAACGCCTGGGCTCAGTTTTTGTGGGGATGCTCTTTCCAGTGGCTTCTTTTGGGAACCCGTGGCTACCTGGCCTTCAAAACTCACCTGCAAGACAGGGACTATAAACCCTGAGGGAGCCACAGAGACCACTTTAAAACCTTAACCTTCTCTACTGCACTGTACAAGCTCGGTGCATTTATTAGGCTTAATATTTCTTTTGAATTTTTTTTTTTATTCTCTGACATCCAGGACTTTTTGCTTTCTTTGCAAGATGTTGATTCTTCGAGCTGCTGTAGTCATCTTCCCTTAAGCTCCTGCTACTTGTGTTCGCTTCTGCACCTTTAAATCAGCTCTTCATAAAGCTGGAGCCTCCCTCCAGATCAGCATTATTTAGAGATTAGATACTATCTGCTGATCAGTTGACTGATAGTGTGTGGAGTGGGCTCTTTTTTTAGCTAAAGCCAGCATTTTTCTAAAAATATTCCTGCTCCAGCGTTAAGCATCAAAGGATTTCTGATCACTGGGATTATTTAAGCGTGGCACGGCGTTATCTTGCTGGGATTGCTCTCAGACTTCAGAGAGGAAGCTTCTCAGTGGAGTTTGTAGTTGAAAAGTTGATGCTGCACGTGACGAGCTCAAAGGCTGAACCCCACCCGTGACCGTGATGGGTTTCCCTGATCTGTCACCCTGGATTTGGTGAAAGGCTGGGAAGCCTCGCGTTCCTGTGGTGAATGCACAAGTCCTTCCTTCAGTGAGTTGGTGTTTTGGTGGATTTCTCCCCACTTCTGGGACAGTCACGAGTCAGGGCTACAAAAAACAAAGAGGACTGACCCCTTCATTGTCCTGAGGTTATGCATGAAGTGACAGAAAACTTTCTGAGCTAGAACTTGCTTTTAGCTGACAACTTATATCTTGTTCCTTTGTTAGAGTGGCTGGGACAGTCTCATTTTGCAGGAACAACCTGCTTTCCCAGTTCCTGGGTGTGACCTCATTCGGCTCTGTTCGGATGTGCCTCTGTCTAGCACCCTGACCTCCTTAAAATTTTCCTCTTTTTAGCCTTCTCCAATAGTTTCCATTATCTGCAGATTGAATCGTAGCTTAGTGGCGGTTACCATACAACAGGTTAATCCCAAAATACTGGCCTATAAGGTTGGGATAAATAACCCCCAGGCGTCCCCATCCCTGGAAGTGCTCGAGGCGAGCTTGGAGGGGGCTTGGAGCAACCTGGGATAGTGGAAGGTGTCATGGAATGAGATGAGCTTTAAGGTCCCTTCCAACCCAAACCATTCTGTGATTCCCTGGACATATCCCCTTCGAATGCTGATTCCCTGCTGATAATTAAACTTTGAGACCTGCTAATTAGCCAATTTAAGTTTGTTTTATGGCTTTTGTTAATGTTATTGTAGCATATTATCGCCTGAAATGGTTGACACCTGACACTGTTGCTTCCCAGACCTCTGGTGCTCAGAACAACGTGAGATCTCTCAATCCAACTTACAAAAACTGTGTTTTTTATAATTTTTATCTTAATGATTCCTAAGACTGAGATAAGATATTGTTGGGAGACCCTTGCAGCTATTTTTCTTTTCCTCATAAAATAGATGGCGGGGGAGGGAAAAATAAATTCAAATGAATTTTGGAGCTGCTGTGGCCAGAGAAGTCCACCTTTGTGGTGGAGACCTTTGGGAGTTCCTGATGGAGAGAGCAATGAAATGTTGGGAAATAGGACTTCCAGAGAGGCTTGAGACACAGCCAGCCCGGTCAGCATTGAGGTGTTGCCCTGTGAAATTCATTGGAATGGCTGCCTGGGGTGCAAGAACTGTGAGGGTTTGTGTGAAGTACCCGGTTTTTCGATTCCCAAGAAGATCCTGCACGTTATTTGAAATGAATGGTCCCAAAACGAGTGGAAAATCCAGGACCTGTTTCTTTGCAGGTGCAGAAGAGCGTGGAGGTCATCGCCAGGGACGTCAGCCCCAAGGAAGTAAGGCAGAAGGCAGTGCCTGTGCCTGCCTAAACCCAGGAGAAATAATTAATCTCCGGATTATTCTCGGCGTACCAGAAATAGCATCGCTCTTGCAAAGGTTCCTTAAAGCTCTCGCGAGGTTGTCTGGATGCTGAATTATTGGAGTTCCCCCCCCCTTCCCTTCCCAATGAATGTAAACCAGGAACTCTAGAACCGATTTGCATCAAATCCCTCCTCGATTTTCCTTCTCCCCTCCGCAAAGATTACGTGTCTCCCATCACTCGCTCTGGGCTTCCATCCGCCAGCCCTTTCAAAAGAGCCTCCCTTGAATCGTGGCGTTTGTGGTTGTCTAGAGCTTATTATTTTTTTTTTTTTTTTTTTTTGAGGGGAAAATAGCCTCGCTCTGACTTTTGTTAACTTCTCGTAACTTTGTTCCCTTGGCTCTGCCGGGCCTGAAATTTTCCCCTTTGAAAGGCATAAGCCGGTATTTCATTAGTTTGGCATTTGCTTTGTCGGTGCATTAAAAGATTAGTGGGATTGCTTGCTCTGAAGCAAAGGCTGCCTTCCAGTTCAGCTGTCGCTCCCGATTTCCCTGCCCAGACAAAGGTCCGTGCACGGGCAGGAGGGAAGAAAGCAGCTTTAGAGCCATTTTTGGTAAATTCTGACCGAAAATAAAATAAAAATTTAGATAAGGCTTCGCTGGGGAAGCTTTGGAAATGTCGGGAGGGATGTCTGGCGCTGCTCCCCTGGTGAGGGTTTAGTGGGGAAGGAGCTTAAAGACCGTCCTAAAGCTCAGGAGCAGAAGGACTGGCTGGAGATATTCTCCTTCCAGCCACCCAGGATAAACCCGTGGCAGGGCACCCCCCCCTTCCCACACACGTTATGAGCACTCACTCTTCCTTACATATTCCAGTCATGCCAATGCCTCCCAGAAGGGTTTCAGCGATACCAACTAGGTCAGGTTTATGCTCTGTAAATGAGCAATTCCCATTTCTCTTGTTTATTACCCAGGTTTCTCGCATCAGGGTAGAGGCAATTACAGAATTTTGTCTCGTCCCTCGGTGACTTGATTAATGTTGTTCTTGACATCTTGGTTTCTCCGTGCTAAATGAGTAGTTATTTGTTATCTCTTCCCTTCCTCCTCCTTCCCCTCCCCTCTTTCTCCTTTCATTTTTTCTCCTCCTGTTGAAAATGTTCCCTTTTTCCCCTCTCGCGGGCTCCCAGAGGAGCCCACAAACCCAGCCTGTCCCCCGCAGCCCCTTTCTGCAGCAGGTTGCCTGAAACTTCCTCCTTTTTTTCTTTTTCTTCTCCTGTCCAGATCACTTTCCAGGATGCTCCACGTGGGATGTGGTACCCCGTGGTGATTATCACGGAACCGTGGAATGGTTTGGGATGCAAGGGGCATTTAAGGATCGCATTTCCAACCCCCATCCGTGAGCAGGGACGCCTTCCCCTAGATCCAGTGGCATCTTCCACTCGACCAATATTAGAATTCTTGCTGTTGCTTGTTGCTCTTTACAACTTTCTCTGATTTTTCACATTTTGCTCTTTGTAACTTAATGGTGGAGGTTTTAATTTTTTTTTTTTTTTTTTTTTTTAATACCTGAGCTGGCTCCTGACCCAGGCGAACTTCTGCTTTTAAAAGCTCCCCTTGGGGAAATCCTCTCTCTCTAAATGCACACAGGTAGTCAGAGCAGCCTTGATCTCAATGCACCACCGAATTACGACCAGAAACTAAGGCAGGCATGGAAATAGGAGCTCTGGCTCCAGCCAGGGAATGCAGAGCCCAGTCGGAGGCTGCCTTGCTTTGAATGCTGGGCAGGTCTGAGTGCAGAGATGAGAAACCTGCTGTGAGTGATGCCTGAAGGACGTTTCTGGTCCCCCACTGTGAGTGCGGATCAGTGACGGGCAGGGGGATGCAGATGCCTTGGTCTGGTGGTTTCCATTTCGGGATGACAACCTGAAGTGTTCCCTGCTCAGGGAAGGACAGATTTGTGAGAGAAGGGAGGTTGCAGGCATTTGAATCCAAGGTGAAAGAGCCCAGAATAGCTCCTTTTAATGGGTTTGGCTGGGTACTGCCTGGAGGAGATGAAAAACACTGACAGATAAGGAGATCCTGGGTCCAGAGCCCTGGGGGAGGGGAGGAATATCTCAGGATCCATAGGGGACAAATCAGTTCTGCTGTTTTTCCCATACCAGGAGTGCTTGTCAGGAGAGAAGGACCATTTTTTGCTGATACCTGACCTTTTTTTTCTGCTTGTTTCCCTCTCTGGACCTGCATCACCTGGAGCTGGAAGATTTCTAGAGTTCAGTGTCTTTGGCAGAAAACCAACTGAGGTGGGCCCGGGATGGGTTATGTAGGTCCTGTGGGCTGAACAACTTCCAGCCAGCCCTAAAAAAAGTCCTTCTGGTCATCCTTAAGATGCAGGTGAAGAGCTTGCACCCTCGAGTTTGGAGTTCTGGCCCTCCACCTCAATGGGAAGAGCTGTTCTTCTACACCACGGCAAAGCCTGGTACAGCTGCTCCTGTCCCTCCCAAGAACCTGAGACTGGGAATCTGCAGATGCTGCTGTGTCCAGGGCATCTCTGCTCTGTTCCTTCCTTCTAAAGTAGCCACGTGCAAGAGATGGAGCCCTTGAAGGCTGCTCAGAGCATGGAGTGGTTCCTTCAGTGTAGGTATCAGGCATACTTTTTTGATGGAAGACTTGATAAAAACCAAGATTTTTCTCTTCTGCAAATTAATCCAGCCAGAGCAGCAGTAAGACAATCCTACCCCAAAGTGGAAAAGTTGCTCTTTTCCCCTCAGACTTTGACAGATGGTTCAGATTAGTCTTAAGTTAATACAAGGCTTGTCAGCTGCTCTGCGGTTTCAACATCTGGGTGTGAACGTCAGGCACACACAGTGAAGAAGTCTAGACGCCTCCTGAACTGGTTTCTTCCGAGCTAGAAACACGAATTTCAAATGTCCCTCTCTCCAGATATTCCACCTTTGGTTGCCCTTCTCACCAGCGGGGAAAAAGTCAGCGTCTGCAATTTCTTCTTTTATGGCCTCGTGTCCATCAGGGGGGCTGGAGTCAGCGTCCTGCTGCATTGCAGCTTCCCTGGAGACATCCCAGATCCTTTCCCAACCTCGCCGCCGCTGCGGAAGAACCGACTGGTCCGACACAACTCCTCCTGTGTCTTTAAAGTCTGCTTTTTCCCAGCCTGTGCTCTGGCAGTCGGAGCCTTTCTGGCACGGGGATCTGGGGGCATAAATCCCAGAGGGGCACGGTTACTTCCCTCAGACCACGACAACGGAGAGATGATTCACACCTACAGCTTTGGGAAGAGACCTGCTCAGCGTTGATCCCACAGGATGTGCCATTCACCACGAAGCAGGAGAAGCAGAGCAGGTCCGTGTGGGGCTCCAGGTGTTTTCCAGGAGTGCTGGGAGAGTTGGGAAGAGCATCTGCCTGTGAGTCAGGTACCTGTGTTTAGCTCCAGGGGAGGATGGAGAAGCTCCTGTCCAAGGCAGGGAGCTGCTCCGGGAGCAGCACCGCATGGAATACCCTGAGTTAGAAGGATTGAAATCAAGCTCCTGGCCCTGCCCAGGACACCCCCAAGAATTCCCACAGTGTGTCTGCAGGACTGGGAAGGCTGTGGGCCTCATCCTGTGTCTATCCTGACTCCTGAACACCAGTCCAGAGCATTTCATAGCTCAAAGAGTCGGAATAAACCAGCTCACTAGAAACGTGTTGCTTGTCTTAGCCACGCTTGAATAAATCCTTCCCTGACTTCCTACTGACTCCACTTTTCCCACAAGTTCCATGCACAGGAGATGTCAGGAGCACCCCATCCCCATGGAGCTGCAATCAGCCATGAAAACCCATTTATCACAGCCCAAATCTCATTTTTTAGCTCTCAGTTCACGGAACTTTTACATGCCCTTACCTTGCCCCGTTGCAGGTCTGCTCCCAGAGGGAGGTGGAGGACACGGGGCAGTGAAGCTGGATGTTGTGCTCTCACCATGAAAGAGAGACTAAAAATAGCCTGGAGGATTTGTGGAAAACCTTGTGTTGCTGAAACATCTTTTAATGTCTTTTTATCTCAGGTTTCTTGGTTTGTTTTTTTTTTCCCTTGTTGAGTATTGTTTCTACTGAGACCCTGGGAAGATGTTGGAGCAGTGACCTGAGGGGCAGAAAATCAAGCATCCCACCGAAGAAGCATTTCCAAAGCTTCAGTGGATGTAGGAATGTCCATCCCTGCTAACTGTGGAGGCACAGGAGATGGGATATCCCGATACCCTGGGCTCCGGCTCTGCGTGGTTACGGCAACCTGGCCCTTGGATCTGAACTCTCCAGCCCTTCTCCCAGGTGACAGGGATCCCGTGCAGTGTTTTGACAGCTGAAACAGCCTGGAAATAACAAGCTGGAAGCAACGTTTTCTCTCCTGTCCTCTTCCCATTTGCAGAAGAAGCCGTATCCCTGAGCAGGCCAGGCCGGGGCTGTTTGCTCAGGGCCGCTGTTGAATCAGGGAGCTCTTCCCAGGGTCCCTTCCCAGCTTTGTCACACCCTGACAGCTGGATACATTTTTCCCACACGGCTTTGGCTCAGCGGAAGGACAGGCACCCGGTAAACGTGGCTCAGGTTTGAGCGGTGTAACCATTCGCGTCACCATGTTTGTTTTATTTTTGTTTCTAGAGTTGCTTTAACGCTTCCAGAGCTCTCTTTCGCGGGGTTTTCCGCTCTGCAGCTGTAATTCTGCTGTCTTTATTCCTGTGATATGTACCAGGCCTTCAGCAGGGTTTTTTTTCCATTTGAATGGCTGCAATTTTAAACTCGTTTATCGTTTTTATGGGGAGTTCAGAGGTGTCTCGTGGAAATCATCGCCAGGGAGAGCAGTGAACTTCAGTTTACATCCATTCACACGTGGGTTTGCCTCGAGTCAACACCAAGAGCTGGCAAGAACTGGAATACAGAACCATGTTGGCCATGGATAGCATAGTAAATGCCTGGAGAGTTAGAATGATAGGAAAAAATACGGGATCTGGGATTTGTTGTGGTTCTTCCTCGTGATAGCACTGTCTTTTCAACATGCAGAGTATTTTGGGTTGGGAGGGACCTAAAAGCTCATCAGTGATGCTTGGCTTGTTCCAAAATAATCCCGGTAGAGGGAATCCTGCAAGCTGTGAGTTTCTCTCCTCCTCTTCCAAAAAAAGCCTTGGGTGGGTGTATAAAAGGAAGAGGCTGGATGTGGGGAATGACCACCACAAAGGGCAGCCATCAACCGATCCCATCCAAAAAGTCACTAAAAACCCCAGCCCTTGTGCAAGTCGCAGCCCTGGGATATCCTAATTTGGAGTCCTGAATTCTCTCTGTGGGATCACAATTAAAATATTCAGGATAACCAGGAAAGGCAGCCTGCCTGCCCGTTTTCCTCCTCTTCCTTTCAGTGTAACATTTCTAAGGTGTTTTGTTCCCGAAACGCCTGTTCCCACAGGGAACGTGCGTGTCTTTTGGTGTTCTCCCAGGCTGTTTTGGTTAAGTGCAGAGAATGGAAATCCCAGGATTTCCGGCTGGTTCAGACCCCCATGTGCCAATGGTGCAGAAGGTTCTTTATCTAGACTCCGCACTTCATTCCGGGTGTCACTCTCAAAGAAAATACAAATAAATGCAGTTATTTTGGGTAGAAAGCAGCTTTGGCTGCACAGGGAAGTGCCAGGTCGTGGTTTAACTCCCACTCTGTACAGAACAGCAGATCAAGGATAATTCCACTCCGCTCTCAGGCTGCTTCTGGCTGAGCCAGAGGGGTTGTTTCTTTTCATCCTTTGCTCCTGCAACCATCCAGCAGCCACTAGAGAAGTGGTGGATGTCCCATTCCTGGAAGCGTTCAAGGCCGGGTTGGGCTTGCGGGCAACCTGGTTGAGTGGAAGGTGTCCCTGCCCATGGCAGGGGGTGGAATGAGATGGGATTTAAGGTCTCTTCCTACCCAAACTACTCTGGGATTCTCCGGAGGGATCAGACTCGTGCCTTCCAAAGCAGAAATTATATCCTGCTGCTCTTCCTCCTTCCAGTTAATGGTGGGCTGGTTTTCAAATGGATGAAATGGGCGTCTCTCAGAGCCTGGTGAACAAGTTGAGCCAAAGTCACAGGGATTTGGGAATCCTGTCTGGGACTTTTTAGATCTGCTGGGGTTCCCCTGTGGCCCTGCTCCCATCTGCTGTTGGATGCTCTGCACCACGAGGCTGTCCCATCCCACGGGCTCCTGCGAAGACCTGGCTGGACAGCTGGACTCGGGGCCCACAGCAGGTGAGCCTCAACTGCTGGAAAGCAGATCAGCTGCTTTGGAACGGGCGTTTTTCCTGGGAAATCCTGGAGCAGGGCTCACTGTGCTGCGCCAGGGCTGGGTGTCACAGCGTGTTGTCCCCAGCCCAACTCCCTGCCCCCGTGGGTGACAGCTGCCCAGTCTGTGAGGAGCTGGCTCCTGGAGAGAATGCCAGCAGATGGTGCTGAACATGCACTAACTGGGATGTGGAGAGGCAGGGCAAACCCTTTGTCCCAATCCCTCCAGCACTGCCTGTTTGCCCGGAGTGTAGTGATGGGGCTGGAGCTGAGCTCCATCTCTTCGAGGGATGGTCCTCTGCGCATCCTTCCGGCTGCAGGAACCTCTCACAGAGCCACCAGCTCCATCCTGGCAACTCCTTCTGTGTCCTGAGACATTTTGCCTGGTGGAAAAACCACTTGGAGCTTGCTTGTTTGGGTTCGTTTTGCTGCGTTTTGTTTGGTTTGGGTATTCTTTTTTTTTGTTGTTGTTGTAGAGGAGTGAAAAATAAGCTGTGCTTACAGAAGCGTGAGTCAGCCTGGCAGTGCAAGCAATTTGCAGGGTTGTTTGCTAATCAGCAACCCGAATCTGCCTCAGTGCTGGGCTCTCTCCTGCTCTTACAAGCGTTTGGAAGTCGGAGCTTGTGACTTTTGCTCTGATAGTCACCCCAAACTTGTAATGATGAAGCAACCATGACGACAGCGGAGCTTTCCGTCAGAGAGGAGCCTGTGGAGCAGCTCTGGTGTGATGTCTGTGCAGCGACTGCTGAGAATGTCAGGGTATTTCTGTAATCGATGATTTCCATGCAGTAATTTTGGCTGATGATCGCTTATTCCATAATATCATCCTCGCAGGCGATGATTTCACAGCAGAGATCCTTCTGGGGACCATTAAGACCTTTTATTTTTTTTTTCCCCAAAGGCTCCATGAAAATGATGCCGTTGTAAAATGATCCATGCAACCACATTTATTTCTGGGACAAATCGTGGAATCACAGAACGGTTTGGGTTGGGAAGGGACCTTAAAGCCCATCTTGTTCCACCCCCTGCCATGGGCAGGGACATCTTTCACTATCCCAGGTTGCTCCAAGCCCTGCCCAACCTGGCTTTGGACACTTCCAGGGATCCAGGGGCAGCCACGGCTTCTCTGGGCACCCTGTGCCAGGGCCTCCCCACCCTCACAGGGAACAATTCCTTCCTAATCTTCGGTCTGTGGTGGGACAACTTTTCCAGCTGAAGAACCGGGAAGTTGTGTTTTTTTCCCGAAGCAATCCGCAGCCCTTGGAGGGGGCTGTAAAGTCACCACTGGGGAAGTTGCTATCATTTTTTCCTTTAGGGTGTTGTGTTGTCACTTTGGGGCAGGTCGAGAGGTGTAAACGGGGGGCAGAGCCTGTGCATCAGCAATTTTTGGCTTTATAGGGCCTCAGCTCGTATCTCCTTTCCTGTCTAAGGCTGATTTCTCCAGGTCAACTTTCCTGTCCCCACACACGCGGTTAACTTGACCACCAATGATGGCTGATGGGACACATCCTGGTTTTTTCACCCTCTGGAGTGGATTTGCCATAGAAAGGGGCCCTTTCGTCACCTGTGAAGTGTGGATGGGTAACGCCAAGCTCTCTGGAGGGCCCCTTGAAGAGGGAATCATTCTTTCCTGGACACCAGTGGGATGGGAGGGAGCTGCATGACTCAGTAGGCGAATTCCAGAGGCTGGAGGAGATTCCCAGCGAGAAATCTCCCCTGTTGCTTGGAGAGCTTTGGTTCTGGCGGAGCGCTCTGCCTGCGAAGGGCCGGATGCATCACAGCGATTTGAATGTGCTTGATCCCACAGATCAGCACCTGCTCGGCAAACTCCCGGAACGAGCCTTGGCACGTGTTTTATTTTTGGGTGCAGACGAAGGGAGCCGTTCACCCTGAGCTGATTTGCAAGGATAAACCGGAGTGGGAGAGCAGCACTGACTCAGCTCGGCGCTCCTGGGATGAGTTCGGCACTAACCTCTGTTAACGATTTAGCACAACCATTGAAAACGTGGGAGATCAGCTGCTGAGGAGAATTCCGATGTCCTGGCTGGCTTCAGGCACGAAATGTCACCTCTGTTTTGGATGTTTTTTTTATTGGTGGCAGTGGACAGCTGCGTGCATCTGGTTTAAGCATTCCTTGATCTGATCCCCTTCTGTCAAGGACGCATCTTCCTTGCTCCAACCAACCCCCCCGATCTCTGGGACACTTATCTGGAAGGCCAAATCCTGGTATGGCTCTGGCTTGGCTGGTTTTGTTTCTGGCAGGCATGGGGAGGCCTTGGCAGAGGTTTCCCAGAGAAGCTGTGGCTGCCCCATCCCTGGAAATATTCTAGGCTGAATTGGACGGGGCTTGGAACAACCTGGGATAGTGGAAGGTGTCCCTGCCCGTGGCAGGGGGTTGGAACTAGATTGGGCTTCAAGGTCCCTTCCCAGCCCAAACCGTGTTGGAATTTCTATGGATTCCTCTAGAAACTTGTCTTGCACCACTGGGAATTGCCCGATTTTGTCGCTGCTCTGAGTTGTGTCCAATTTGCTGCTTCTCAAGGGCCGTGTTGAGAAGAGTGTGGGTGGCCTCGAGGAGGAAATCAGGGGGTTGGCCTTGGCCTGGAGAGCGGCATCTCCTCCTGGGGGAGAGCAGGGAGACTGAGGCTTCTTCCCAGGCACCAGAGGGAATCTTGGCTACGGGACTTTTTGGGAACCCACAGTGGTGCAGGGAGGAGGATCGCTGGCAGGGGTGTCTGTCCCTGCAGTCTAGAGAAGAGCAGTGGGACTGGCATCAACCAAGGCGTGGACCCACATCCAGGTCCTCCAGAACCGGTCTGTTCCTCCCCCAGAAGCAGCTCCGTGTTCCCCCAGGGGAAGAGATTTCCACCCATCCATGTTTTAGATCCCCAGGGATTGCGGCACTCGAGACGATCGCTCGCTGCCGTGCGTGTTCTGCCAGCCAGCCACGAGCGATGGGGTGGTGGTTTATTTTCTGAATTTTAAAGGGTGTTTATGCACTGGAGGATCCAAAATGAATAATTCTGGCTGCTCTGAAGCAATTATCTTCTTTCAGCGAGCAGCCTTCAAAGAAAATGTTGCTGTAGACAAGCCATTAGGGAAGCAGATGAAATACTCCGGGGCTCAGACAGCTGTGAAGGGGCCAGTCCTGCAATTCCTGATCCCGTGTAGCCTCTTCCACAGGGAAATCAAGTTTTCCTATAAAATTAGCCACGAGGTGTCCGAAGCTGGCGTTTGTGCCTCTTGGGTGTTTTGAAGTGGCCAGGGTATGCTGGAGGCTCTCCTTGAAGCAGGGCTCCAAGGCTCTTTTTGGTAGGAATGCACCTGGATGCATCCCACTGGAGATGCTGATGCCAAGTGGAGAGCTGCCTCTCTGTTTTCCATGATGTTCCAACTACCCGCCCCAAATTTTGGCCTGACCTTAAAAAGGAACATGATTTTTTTTTCCCCCCTGATTTGTGCCTGCGAGTGCGAGGAGTGACAGGGCTGTGGGATGGAGAGGACAGTACCTGCTGGCCCTGGAGAGGTGGATTTCCCTGCCCGTGCCTCAGGAGGGATATTGAGATGTTAAGCAGCTGACCGGGTTTGTAAAAAAGCCCAAAAAAATGACAACAAAGAAAAGCTGTTTAAAGCTTTGGTGTGCCTTGCCTGTCCTCGCACCGAGCTTTGTACGTCTGTTTCACTGCAGGGCCGAGCTCTGATCCTCCATGGACGCTCAGGATTGGGTTTCTTTACGTCCTGGCTCCAGCTGTGCTGCCAAATCCGACTGTATTTGGCCTGTCTGGGCTGCCATGATCTACTAGAGTCAGGCTGAACCCTACTGTGATGCCTCCAGCCTGGGTGCCGGGGCAGTGGCTGCTCTGGTGGCTCAGTCGCAGCTCTCTGGACGCAGAGTCACAGCCGGGAGCATCAGACACTCCGTGTTTAGCGTGAGTTATTCCCCGTGGACATGTGGACAACGTCCTCTCCGGGCAAAAGGAGTTTGCTTTTAATTCTCTGTGAGATGCACCTCGCAGCTGGCTGCAAAATCAGTCATGCCTGGTGCTTGGAGAGGAAACGCAGCTGGAAGTGTCCAAGGCCAGGCTGGACGGGGCTTGGAGCACGCTGGGATAGCGGAAGGTGTCCCTGCCCATGGCTGGGGGTGGAATGGGATGAGCTTTTAGGTCCCTTCCAGCCCAAGTTATTCTATGTTTCTACTCCCCTGAAGGTGCTGATGGACAGGTTGCCGTCTCTTATCCCTCGTCCCACGGCAACAGATCCTCCTAAAAAATTTGTCCTCGTCTTTCCGGTGCTCCCACAACAGGCGTGAAGATGCCTCCACAGAGGGGCACCCAGCTGTGCTCGCCTCACCTGGCTCAGGAGGTACAACTCGCAAACCCTCCTGACAAGAGACAGGAGCATCCGTTACACGGGGATTTGATCCCAAATCCTCTTTGGGGACAGATGTGGGGCGCAGTTTGAGAGCAGCAGCCCGGCTCTGTTAGTGCGCCACAGCAGAGAGGGAACCGTTCAGGGCCTGGCTCGAGTGCGCGTAAACGCATTTGGAAGAGGAATTGTGATTTATGACGAAGCTTCACGGCCCGGTGTGACTGCAGCGTTTGGCTGCCTCTGTACGTACTCGGCTCCTGGGTTTCTTCGTAACTTCTCCGTGTTTTATTTCACCTTCCGCCTTCCCCTGTTGAGCCTGGCAGTCTGGAAACAACCAGAGACAGCTGGTGCCGTTCCTGGGTCATTTTGAGTGTTCTGCTGGTCACTACACTCTTACTACAGCCCTCCAGCTAAGTCTGAGCTTGCAGCAGCCTGCGAGGGTGGGATATCCATGCCTTGGGCTTGGGATGAGGAATGAGCCCATCTCTGTGCGCCTGACCTGGCTGTGACCACTGTGAAGGCCAAACTCCTGGACTCCTTTGGCTCGTTCTGCCTCTCCCTGCGTCATGTCCTTGTTCTGGCAGCCCCCCTGTCTGGTTATCCAGCCTGGAATTCTCAGGGGCCAACTTCTCCTAATGGAGATTGGGAATCTGGGTCACTGCTCATGGGCTGAAGGGTGGAATTAAGCAGCACTTGTTTGATAAGCTTGCTCCCTGTAATGAGAAAGCATCCTGGTGTGATGCAAAAGGTGCCTTTGAAGCCTCAAGAGATCGTGGAGAAAGGGAAAAATAGAGGGGGGAGGGGAAAAAAAAAAATCTAATCCTAAATTGAATTGGCATGAAGGAGTTGCCTTTTGTGTGAGAGGGTTCTGTGCCAGCGCGGTGGCTGTGCTGTGATTACTGCAGGGCTGAGTGACACCGGCTCTGTGCTCCCTGTGCCATCGGCCGGGGGCGAGTGTCACTTCCCTCTCATTCTGCAGAGCAGTGTTTTTCCTCGGGGACTGGATCATATTTCAGCACCGAGGCTCTCAAAGTGCGCTGATGACAATTTGCCCGTACACTGACGCGGCCTTGTCAGCAGCAGGAGCACTATGGGTTGAATTGGATTTCTGCCTGTCCGTGGGTCTCAGTGCATTGAATCCTAGAATGTTTTGGGTTCAAAGACACCTCAAAGCCCATCCAGTTCCACCCCTGCCATGGGCAGGGACATTTTTCACTATCCCAGGTTGTTCCAAGCCCCGTCCAACCCGGCCTTGGACACTGCCAGGGATCCAGGGGCAGCAACAGCTTCTCTGGGCACCCTGTGCCAGGGCCTCCCCACCCTCACAGGGAAGAATTTCTCCCTGATATCCCATCTAACCTTGCCCTCTGGCACTGCCACTCTCCTTGCCTAAGGTCCAGGTTGGCCAGCAGGCCTTTTGACTGTTCATTAGAGTCAAAATCCTCCAGACGGAACTCTTAAAATCTGCCCTGATATCCTTTCTTTGTAAGAGTTGCAAGTTTCAGGTAAGTTAAATGTACCTTTCGCAAAGTTTCGAGCAGTACTCTGTGGAGAGGAATGAATAAGTAATGTGCAGTGTGAGTTCACCAGAGTTCATAAACTATTTGCAATTCCCCCATCGTCCCAGGAGTTAACACTGACTCAGGAGCCTAAACCAGAGGCCAGGTTTTAAAAGCTTTTGTGTTTACAAAAACCAGTACTCGTCTTTGGTCATCGTACCTGACAGCTGAGTTGTTATTCCAGTGGGGGAAAAAAAAAAGGTAATTTTTATAGCCAGATATAGCAAAAGTGAACTCTGACCACAGCCAGGGCAGCCGTAAGGTATCAGGAGTTCTATTTCTGGGTTTTAAGCCAAGAGGAATGATGGAGGTGAGTGGGTTCTAAGACTGCCTGGTGTAGAAGCAGGTGTGGTTCTTGAGGTGAATGGTGGATGAATGCAGGTGGTGGAGCTGACGTGGGAAACCGAGAGGAAGAAGTGAACATCTGTGCGTGTAATTCCTGCCCCTGCCGGTGGATGGGAGAGCTGGGCACGGTGTCTGCTGATGCTGGCACCAGCATCCCCCACTGCCACCTCCTCGGCCAAAGGAATGACAGAGCTGCAGCTCCAGCTGAGGCCTTAGGTTTTAACTTTTATATTTTTCAAATCCTGTGTTGCCTAGTGTGTAACTGTGAAGTTTCTTGTAGCTCGCTGGCTGCTGTTCTCTTATGCCAGATAGACATGACAAAGCCTCTCTGAGCTTGCTGTTCAAGGACACTCAGACTGTCCCAGGCCCAAAGGTGTCCACACAGGGCCTCTAGAGAGGTGGAGAAATTGAAGAGATTATATCATTAGCTAAAGTTTTAATTGGTGAATTTATGCTGATATGCAAATGACCCAAACCTATAAAAGTGTGAAGAGCTCGTGACTCGTTGTCCATCTTGGGATCCATTTTGGGTGTAGCCTCTGGCTCCCCAGGGTGCACCTTTGAAGGCCTTTCAAATAAATCCCTGCCTTTATTCCCTTACTCCTGTCTAGTCTCTGTTTCTAGGTAGCCACTCAAGGCATCACGGCCAACATTTTGGGTTGCCCTGGCCAACTTCAGCCCTGGTTTACTTTCCGTGCCCGAGTTCAGCTTCCGTGAGTTCGTTTGGGCACAATTCTAGTGAGCGTTGCACCTTCTCGCGTGGGTTTTTCTGTGTGTTTCATCAGGAGACGCTGCAGGCCGCACCTGTAAGCAGCAGTGTGTAAAATCCAGCTTTTTGAAGGTAGAGAAAGATGTGCCCATCTTCACTGAACATCTGTTTAATTGCTGCCTGCTGGCAGAGGGCTGGTTTTGGGTACAGGCCCTCAGCTCTTCGCACAGGAGATGTGAGGGACCCGAATTGAGGGCGCCTTGCTGCAGTGGGATACCTCTACAGCATCTCCTCGTCTCCCTCACTGCTGCCTGACTTCTGTGGGATTAAACCAGGCTGGGCATCCCTTGGCCAAGCATAAATCCCCCTTCCTTCCCGCTGTGCTGGCAGCTCTCACCAGCCAGGCCCTCTGCCGCTGTGGTGTGTGCCCTTGCTGCCTTTCTGCTCCAGCAGCTTCAAACAAAAAGGCCTCTGCGTTTGTCTCGTGCCTTAATTTTACCAAAAAGCGCGTTTTGCCCACGCTGCAGTCAGGGGAGGAGGGAAGAGCGAGCACAGTGGGAGCGAGAGGGCCGGGCCGTCCCTCCCGCACCGCGTTTGAGTGCAATAAATAAACAGAGGCTGGTAAATGCTTAACGCGCCAGAGAGCATCTCCGGGAGGAGGCCTCCCCTCCTGCAGGTCCAGGGAGTCAGCTGAGGGGACGGGGAAGCATTCCCAGCAGCGCTCACAAGCCTTAAATGCTCTCAGCAGTGGCACTGCTGGGCCTAAATGTGGCTCTTGCTAATGAGACGGAGCCGTGCCTCCCTCGTCAGGGCTTTTTCTCTGTGATGCTGTTTGAGATTAATGATCAGGGCTGATTGTCCTCGCTGGGGTGGTGCGTGGTCTAATCATGCCCGTTCTTATTAGGAGTGACCCTGGTAAGCCAGCTCCTACCCGAGCATCAGCAAGAATTTCTAGGAAATGGGAGTAAAACCTGAGCGGACTCGGAAGTTTTGTGGCTTCTGAGGTGCTCTGAGACAGCGAAATCCTCAGATGACGAGTAACAAGGGTCATATTTTTCACTAAAAGTCATGTTTACTTTTGTGAGGCTTTTTGCCTGGCTTAAAATCGATCCAGCTGGGCTGATTTTGAAAGCCAGGCAGAGTCGCAGTGCAGCTGCCTTGGGGGGAGGCTTGAAGGTAAAATCACAGAACCATTAAGGCTGGAAAAGCCCTCTAAGATCACAGAGTCCAACCACTGACCCAGCACTGCCAAGCCCAGCATTAAACCGTGTCACCAGGATGGACCTGCTTTCAAAACACCTGGAACTGGCCTGGACCAGAGGGTATTTTAGGCTTTTTCTTGTGGGTTTTGATCTCCTATCAGTGCTTCAGTAGGATTAGGTAATTTACTCCTGCGTGTTTACTGGTGTCAACTTCCCAAGGAAGATGAAGTGTGGGTGATCTGATGTTACAGCAGCTCATTTGAACTTTTAGATCGAATATTGAGCCATAAAGTGCTGCTTCATTGTTAGATCCCGTGTTTGTGAGCTCTGGCATCAGTGAGGGATGCCGGAATTGGATCAACAGGGGAGGAAAAGTCAGGAATAGAGGGAAGGGAGGGAATGCACTCTGAGTAAAGTAAGAAAAGTGTTGTCAGCCTGATCTAACAGAAAGTGTGTCTGTGGAGTTCAGTGAGGTTGGAAAAAGTTCAGCAGGTGGCTGGAGGGCATGACCAGCCTGTGTGGCCACACAGGAGAAGAGCAGGACAAGCTAAAGCAGGAGAAGCTAAAAGGTGGCAGAGCACCCTGCTGAAAGGTGAGGGGTGCTTCGGAAGGGAAGTGCGATCCCTGGGATCCTGTGTTTTGGCTTGGCACCTGTCAGTGCTTTCCTCGTGCTGCCAGTGCCTTAATTAATCCCTTTTATTTCTCCTGTGCCGTGCAACGCAGCCTGCTCAGTAACTGTGGAGCTGCTCTGCTTCCTTCAGATGGATGGATAATCCTTCCCAACCCCAGGCACGTTGTCCCAGGCCTTTCCCGCTGACGTGAGGGAGTTGCCATGTGAAGAGGAGACAAGTGGCTCCCGCTTGACAAAAGCAGAAGAGGCATTTCCATCCTGAAGGTACGGACTGGAAGGGCTGCCTGGGCTCTCTGACCAGCTGCAGGTTTGTGTGTCTTGGGGGAAAGAGCCTGAAATTTAGGCTTGTTGTGGGAGAAACCCCGTGTGAGCTCTTCAGCTTCCACATCTTCCTGCTTGGGAACCCCAGGGCACAATATGGTGGGGGAAAAAGAGCATTTTGTGGCTGGGAAAATCTCTGCTCTGATGCTTCCTAGTTCTCCCTGAGGAACCAGTGTCGTGTCATGGATAGATTTGCTACTGGAAGCTGGAGGAGTGGGACAAAGCTGGAGAAACTCCCCTCATCCTTCGTAAAATAGGGATGCACCTCTGCACTGAGGTTGTTCGTGTTCAGCAGCATCTGGGAACTTACAGGTGACTGGGCTTTGGAGCTGTGAGGTTTTCTGGGCTGTTGTCCTGTGCTCCTGTGTCCATGTCCTGCCCATGGATGCTCCTGCGCCTGTATGGTTAGTGGGAATTTCATGGCATTATTGTGGTAATGTGAATTTAATGAAGTTATTGTGGTAGTGTGAAATTTAGGCGGTCCAAGGAGAGCTCTGATTTAGACACTTCTTTTTTTATCTTGAGGCAGCCAGTGAGCCACCATCCTCCCTGCTGGGCTGGAACAGCAGCTCAGGGACACATCAAGCTGAAAAAATCTTGTACTGGAGTAAAGAGCGGGCTAGGTTTGACGTGGGCTTTTTGAGTAAAACCACTTCAAATGGTGCTTAAAAAAAAAAAAAGAGAGAAAGACAGATTAACATCTCCTTGCCAGTCTGAAATTATGGACTTTGTGCTGGAGACCAGGCTCTCGGACCACCCATTTCTATTTATTGCCCATAGCAATTTCCTCGGCCTTCAGGAGCTTCAGGGTAAACTGAACACTGTAATTACCCTGGAGGTTACCCAAGGCACTTTCTCCAGCCCACTGAAAACTCTGGTGAAGTTTCTGCTGTAACTAAAGCTTCTCTTGTAAAAGATGGGACAAAAAATTCTTTTAGAGGTGTCCACCATGTTTGTGTGTGAAGGACAGCTGTGAATTTTGTGCCTCAAAGAGAGCCAGGCTGCAGTTAAGTCGTATCTTTATGGGGAGTTTTGTATCTTTTTTTCTGCTTTCCTCCCAGCCCTTTTATTCCCAGAGTATTCCCGTGGCACAGGAGTAGTCTTGCCCCACCCCTGGAAGTGTTCCAGGCCAGGCTGGATGGGGCTTGGAGCAACCTGAGATAGTGGAAGGTGTCCCCGCCCATGGGATGGGATGAGCTTTAAGATCCCTTCCCACCCAAACCGTTCTGGGATTCATTGATGCCAAAACCATTTCTGCGCCATTACAGCCGTAATTTATTCCTCACCTGAGCATGCCAGTCCTGTATTTACCATTCGTGCCAGATTTGGGAGCATCCCAGCATCTGCATGTCACGGAAGAACCCTCCCTGATGGGCAGGAGCAGAGTTTGCCGTAGCCCAGAGCCGGGTAGTGAAAGCGTTTCTTTCATCTGCTCCATGGCAGGTTTAGATTGGATAACGGGAAAAATGTCTTCGCTGAAAAGGTGTTTAGGCCTTGGAAGTCACCATCCCTGGAAGTGTCCAGAAAATGTCACTCTGTGTTCTGCTCTCTGTCGGTAAGGCTGCACACACACACAGAGCCTGGAGCAGGCCACGGGCTTGTGAACACCCCGAGGGGCCTTCTGAGAAGGGACTGAGTGTCCCAGGTGGAAATCTGGGAGTGCAGCTGTGTGTGGAGACAGAGAAACCAACAGTTTTGAACCCCTGGCTGCTGAGGGGGCAATCCGAGGGCCTGTGGCTGCAGTGCGGGCCAGACCCTGCTGAGTACAGAGAGCACCGATGGCCCGGGGGGTTTTTGGGGAACGTGAGCTGAGTCCAGCTGCCCTCATCCGAAGCAGAAAGGTGCCTTCATCCTCAGCCAAAGGCAACCGTGTCCCTTTTGCCTGCCTGGAGGCCTCGTGGAGCTGATAACTTCCCGATGCTGGGGCACATCTGCTCTGCTTCAAAGCCCGGGCTGGGCCGGCTCGGCGCACGGCCGCACTCGGGATGAGTTACGGGATGGATTAGTGGGAATGTGTGTGTGCAATTAGGTGCCCAGCACGTCCCTGCAGCGCAGGGTGCAGCTGCCTCTCTGCTGTGCTGCTGCTCCAGAGGGGGAAAGTGTGGCTTTTTTCCTTTCCTTCGCAGCTTCTGAGATGTGTTTTGGTGGGGATTCAACCCGCCAGGCAGGGAACAAAGTTGATCCAAAGGCGGAGCTTGATGGCAGGGGAGACCACATCTCATTAAAAGTCAGCTGGAAAAAAAAAAAACCCCTCTGGGATTACACACACATTTTGCAGAGCAGCTTCTTGTGTTGCTCAGCCTGCTGGAAGCTAAAGCACAGGCAAAGATTTCCCTCAGCCACGGAGGGAAGGGATGATCCTGTGAAGTACCTGGAGCAGGGCTCTGCGCCTCTGTGAACACCACAGAGCTCCTTGGAGGCTGATCAACTCCATCCTCCCTGGTACTTGACCCTCATTAGAAATTATTTGGGATGGTGGAAGGGCAGGAGCCAGCAAGAAGCCTGGTTTAACAGCTTCCCTAAGAAAGGCTTCCAGGGAAGAAGGGGTGAGGCCTTGTGCTCCTGGGCAGGAGGGAGGGCAGGGTGCATCTCTGTGCTGCTGTGTCTTCTTCCTGTGGTGCCACAGTGGGAAGACAGCAGGGCAAAGCTTCAGATGGCAGCCTGAACGCGAGGGCTGCCGTCAGTGCAGATCAAGCAGGGCAGGCTTCAAATAGAGAGGGGGATTTTTATTTCATTCGTTGCTCCAAAACCTTCTCTTCCACTTTCCCGCTGGGATGTACGCATTGGTGACACAGGCTGGCAGGAAATCTCATGGACCAATTTTCTCTACCTTTTTAGATTCCTGTTAATTTGTAGGGTCCCCACCTTTCATCCCAGTCCACAGCTGGGGCCCAGCCCCAGCAGCAGAGCTGAAAGCAGAGGTGCCATCCTGTAATGGTGTGTGCTGTGCTTTCCTTCCACAAGTGAGAGACTCGGGTTGGGAGGAACCCAAAACACCATCTCATTCTGTGGGTGGGGACACCTTCCACTAGGCCAGGTTGCTCCAAGCCCTGTCCAGCCTGGCCTGGGACACTTCCAGGGGTGAGGAATCCACGGCTTCTCTGCACAGCCTGTGCAGGGCCTCAGCACCCTCACAGGGAAGGATTTCTTTCCAATATCCCACCTAACCCTGACCTCAGCAGTGGGAAGCCATTCCCCCTTGTCCTGTCACTCCATCCGTTGTCCCAAGTCCCTCTCCAGCTCTCCTGGAGCCCCTTTAGGCTCTAGAAGGGGGCTCTGAGGTCTCCCTGGAGCCTTCTCTTCTCCAGGTGCACACATCCAGTCTCAGCCTGGCTCCAGAGCAGAGGCGCTTCAGGCCTTGGAGCCTCTTTGTGGTCCTCATCATCATCGTGCTGGAGACAGGCTCCACTCAGTCCCTCTTTCCAACCCTTTCCTTGGTTGGAAAGAGCCTCCTAGGTTACTGGGTTGCTCCTTGGGCTAAATGGGACATGCGGAGCTCTAAAACCATCTTGGGGGTTGTCGAGTCCTGGGTGGTTGTGGTGGGACCTGGATGTGTCAGGGTTAGGGTCTCCCATGCTGCTGCTGCGGCTCAGCTCCCTTGCCTGGCTGATTTATTTCCTAGGGTTCAGGCTCCCTTTGAGATCTTTGGGTCGAGGAAGCGCCCTTCTGTTACTCATTTCTCAAAAATGTGGAGTTGTGGGCAGGGATTAAGCTGTGCTCAGATACGGGCAGCGCTTTAGCGGAGAGCTGGAGCCATCTGCTCTGCAGACCCGATTCCAAGGTCCCCCCACATTCCTCCCGTCCCTGCCCGAGCCAGCCAAAGCAGCAGAGAAGACCCTCCTCAGTGCCTTTCTGCTTCCAGCCCCAGGACAAAAATCCCATAATAATCCACCCAGCAGGGCGACCAACAGCCCTCTCCCTGAATTAAAAACCTTTAAGCGGTGCCCGACGCCCGTCTCCCAGCAATGCAGGGAAAAAGGTGAAGTCACAGAGGAATGGCATTTATACTGAGAGAGAAAAGAAAATGACTCATTCCCCACAGCCTGAGGGCAAATTCAGTGGCTTCTGCGCCTCAGACGGCTCTGCTGGTTAACTTGAAAAGAATCCCTTTAAATTCCCGTTCCCGTTTTTCAACACAGTGTTTCTCCTCTGCTGATCGACTCATTTCCTGGAGATCCCTGAGCAAATGCAGCCTTGCTGGCGCTGTGGATCCCAGGACTGCTGTGTGGTGGGGAAGTGTGTTTTACCTGCACTTGGTGGGGTGGGAGAGGTTCTTCATCGCCAGCCTCGAAAAAGGGGTGAAAATGCTGGTGCTCAAACCTGTCTGGGTCACTCCAAGGAGCAGTAGGTGCTGTTTGTGGCTCTCCCTTTGGGTTTTGGGGTAGGTTTGGTTTTCTGTTTGTTATCAAAGCTCTCTGACGGGCTCTGAGGTTTGTTTAGGAGAGTGGGATAGAGGTGGGATGCTGTAGCTTTGTCCCGGGTGCAAGAAAACATTTCCAGTTCAGTGTAAGAAAAGGGTTGGGATGAGCTCATCCTTCAAAGATGACTGGAGCCTCTGCAGCCATGGAATTCCTGCCTGATTTTTCTGTCAACACTCACTCACTTGATGGCCAGGTCTGTAGGGGGATGTGTTGAAAAATAAGGTTTATTACATTGGATTTGGTGGTAGATTCCCATTTTGTGGGGAAAAGGAGCTGCTTGGGTTTCCTTCCACCGTGCAGAGGAGATGAAGGCTGCTCAAGAACGAACTGGAAACCCCAAACTTTTTATTTCAAGCGTGAACTCGCAGAAAGCAGTTGGCTTGTGATGCAGAGGACGACACAGGATGTTTGGATTTGGGATACAGATGATCCCTTGTGCTGCGAGATTCCGTTTCAAGCTGTCCCAGTAGCCACGTGGCGATGAAATATCCCCAGTTTGGAGGTGCCTCCTGCCAGCTGGGGTAAATCAACCTGGATTCCTGCAAGGCTGTGATGGCTGAGAACAGCTTAGGTCTTGGTTTGTGGTTTGTGTGCTGCTTGCTTTGTACGGGGGGAAAAAGTACTTTAGAGGGAAAATGTGCTCTGCAGCCATGGAGGAACCACTCTGCCAGGAGTTCTTGTGCTGCTGAATGAGAGCAGAGGACTTTTGGGTGCGGTGTGCGCCTTGCCCAAGCCATAGGATGCTGGTGGCTGTGCCCCGCCACAGTCCAGCTCATCTTGGTTTAGGTTTAGATAGGAAATTTTTCCTAAAATCTACATGGAAAGGAGTTGTCCAGCCCTGGCACAGCTGCCCAGGACAATGGTGGAGTCCCCACCCCCGGTGGGATTTAAAAGCCGTGTGGATGTGGCACTTGGGGATGTGGGTTAGTGGTGGGCTTGGCAGTGCTGGGGGGATGGTTGGACTCGATGACCTTGGAGGGTTTTTCCAACCTAAATGATGCCGTGATTGATCCCTCATCCTCCTCTGAGCTGCCGGCTGGAGACTCCAGCCCAGTGTGTGTTGCTCTTGGCGCAGTGCTAATGGCAATTAAGAGCAGTAGGAACCTCTTTATATTGAAAAACCTTCATTTCGTGGCCTGCTTGCAGAAACCCCAAACCTGCCGGCCCTGTACTTCCCCTCCTGCTTCTCCGCATCCCTGCCCTCACCTCCCTGCTGAGGTGCAGCGACTCCGCTGCAAACCTGTTGAAATATTAATGCGGGAGACCGAAGCCCTGCGCTAAAAAGCGTGGCCCAGAGAGAGGTCGTTTGTCTGCCGAGAGTTGAATCAATACCCTGCTGAGTCACTCCGCAAATGGCATCGGTTGCCGGGGAGAGGGAGCCCCGTGCAGCTGCTCTCTCCATCCTGGGTGCTGGAGCAGGCCGTGCCCATCTGCAGCTGGCCAGCTCTTCTGGGGGACACCACGCTGGGAGGAAAGCCGGGAGAGCCCCAGGCCTGGGGTCTGACCCACAGCTGGATGGACAGCCCTTGTTTTCTTGCTCCGCTGTGGGAAAGGCAGCCTTCCCGACCCTTCCCGATGGCTTCATGGAGCTACACAGCTCCTCTGGGACTGTACAGTGGGTCCCCCTCCTTGGTCATCCCCTTGTGTCACCCTCTGCTGCTGCAACGTCCTCAGTGAGGCCGAGCCTCGTGCTCATTGTCTCCATTTCCTCGTCTCCATTTCCTCATCTCCAGACTTCCAGGGCAACCTCCGAGCAGCCCCACAGCGATAGGCCGTGGGATTTTTTAGCACCCCCCCCAGGTATTTCCAGGCTATTTTCTCCTTTAGTCATCTTTTATCTCCTCGTGCCTGGTCAACCACGGCAATCCTGAGCTGGAAGGGACCAACAAGGATTAAGTCCACCCTAACAATCCCACCCTGTGCATCCCTGAGAGCGCTGTCCAAATGCTCCTGGAGCTCTGGGAACCTTGGGACTTGGGCGAGTAAGGCTTGTTGAACCCCATGAATCCTCCCCCCCCCACATAAATCAGTCCCTCAAGACCCTGGTTGTTAACCAGCTCGGAGCTCGCTCCGGGTTTCGGCCTTTCTGGGAACGACCTGCCGTGAGCCCAGTGAAACCCAGATGCAGGTCCTCTGGAGGGGAAGGAGTCCTTCCCTGCTCCACGTGCTGGGCTCTGCCTCTTGCCTCGCTGTGTGGCACGTCCAGGCCAATCCATCCGTGCGTGGAGCAGAGGGATGCTCAGAGGCGCTTCAAAGGGAAGGGACGCTCGGCCTCGCACAGCTGAGCAGCAGAAGGCACAGCAAAGCTTTCCCCGGCTGAGGCTGCTGCTCGGAAGTCTCGAAAGCAAGACTTGGGGCTGCTTTCCTGCACCTAGAACAGGCTCCCCCGGGGAATGGGCACGGCCCCGAGGCTGCCAGAGCTCCAGGGGCGTTTAGACACTGCTCTCAGGGATGCACAGGGTGGGGTCGTTGGGATGGGCTTGATCCTTGTGGGTCCCTTTCAGCTCGGGATTGCCGTGGTTGGTCAGGCTTAACTTCTGCCTTCAGCTCAGCTGGGCTGGTGGCACTGAAGGATTTGGGAGTCCCAAATTCTTCCTTTCCCTTGGAGAAAAGCGTCGTAACTGAAACTTCCTAACATCCAATTAATTTTCACGGATTCCCCACGAATAATTATCGGCGGTGCAGAGGGCTGCTAAGCCTTGGAGCAGGGAATAAGCTGGGAGTAGGAGCCTCTCCGCTCCCTTCAGCAGGATATCAGGATCGGAGCATGGATTTAGTGTCTGGAGCCGTGGTTCTTTTCACCACACAGCTTGATTTTTGAAATGCAGCCCTTTCCTCTCGCTCTGTCGTGGTTCACCCTGCTACCCTGCCCCATTCCTCTTTCCAGAGGTGCTTCAAAAAGGGAAAGATTATCCCAGTGTTTGGTTGCATCGGGAGTTTTATTCCTTCATCCTGGGAGTTTGCTTTTATCTGCTCGCCGTAACGAGACTCACTGCAGGTCTGAAATCCCTCTCTCACGTCCCTGCACTAAAACCTTCCCTGCGGCCCAGCAAGGCAAAAACCTCGATTAATTGTTGTGGGGTGTTTTTTTTTTTTTTTTGGTGGTTGTTGTTGTTGTTTTTTGGTGGTTTTTTTGGTCGTTGTTGTTGTTTGCTTGGGTTTTTTGTGGGGTTTTTTTTTTTTTTTTTTTTTTTTTTTTTTTTGTTGTTGGTTTTTGGGGGTTTTTTTTTTTTTTTTTTTTTTTTTTTTTTTTTTTTTTTTTTTTCTTTCAGAAAATTGAGGGGTTTTTTGTCCAGCTCCTGAAAATTCAAGTAAATCCTGCTTCTGAGGATGCTGGGCTTGCATGGGAGGGAGCAGAGAAGCATCTTTCACTCTCCTGTTTGTGTGGACGCACTGGAGATGAGCAAAGGATGGGGGTGTGGGGGCAGTTTGCAGTGCAGAGCTGCTCCAAGGATCTTCCCAGGTCCTTCCCAAGCCATGAGGCCTTCCTCACTGCTGGCTCTGTTGAAGGATTTGTCCCCCTCACTCTACAAAACTGGGGTGGATATCACCCCAAGAAAGCTTCTTCTGGGCTGTTCATCTTTCCTAATAGGAGAAAGGTTTGGAATTGCCTTCCAAAACCTGGCTTCGTGTCCCGAGGCTGAAAGAGCAAAGCCAGACCTGGAGTTCTGGGCATCTCCTCAGTGCTAGGGTTGGGAGGCAGTAGGGATCTGAGGCCCTGCTGATGGCTGGGGTTGATCCAGAATCCCTTTAAAGTGGATCTAAAAACGCGCCTGGGTGCGTTACGGGGCAGGGTTAGGAGGTTTCGGAGCAGCTGAGGGAGCTGGGAAAGGGGCTCAGCCTGGAGAAAAGGAGGCTCAGGGGGGACCCTCTGGCTCTGCACAACTCTCTGACAGGAGTGGGGTGGCTGGGCTCTGCTCCCAGGGAATAAGGGACAGGATGAGAGGGAACGGCCTCGAGCTGTGCCAGGGGAAGTTTAGATTGGGCATCAGGAAGAATTCCTTCATGGAAAGGGTGGTCAGGCCTTGTGAGGGACTGCCCAAAGTAGTGGAGTCTCCATCCCTGGAGGTGCTCAAAAGTTGCTTAAAAGGGCACGTGGTTTTGTGGCAGCCTTGCCAGTGCCGGGGGGAATGGTTGGAGCTGATCTTGGAGGTCTTTTCCAACCTTAACAATTCCGTGGTTCTTCCTCGGTTTAAGAGGAAAGGGTAACTTGTGTCACGGCGTGTTTGTGAGCACAGGGCAATCCTCTTCCAGCTCCGCTGGTCCTGGGAAGTACCTGGGTTCCCTCCTCCACCTGAGACCTCTCTGGGCTGTGCTGATTTAAACGGGGAACTCACTCTCCTGGCAAGTCAGCGTGGCACGAACCAGCTGCCTCCTCGCCCGCCTGGGCATCACCCCCCTTCCCGGAGCTCGGAATGCTCAGCCACTGCGGAGACGCTTCCCTGGCAGGCGCAGCCAGGCTCCCAGGGGGATGTGTGCCTGTCGGTGTGAGTGTCTTTGCTGTCTCCACGGATTAGGCAGCCGAGGACAGGAGCTTGGACGCAGACAGCCCGCTGGCAGAGAGGCAAACTGAGCCGGCTCGCCCTGCTTTTGGGGCTGCAGCTTCCCGGAGTGGCCCTGAGCCCTGGAGATTTTTATATCCCTGTCCCATGTGGGTCTCACTAGCTTTGGGCCTGTGACAAGCCCAGCCACGGCCACCTTGGGGACGCAAGGGGGTTTGCCACGGGCTTCCTGCCTGACACAGCTGGCTGCTACCAAGAGGGAAAATCCTCACTGCCATAATCTCACACCTCCCTGGCTGCCCTAACAAAGCCCGTGCTCGGGGGAGCACAAACCCACCCTTTCCTGGGGTTGCTTGGACTCCCTTTCCTCAATTCCTTCTTTGTTTTTCATTCCTGAGCTGTAACACAGGCAAGAAAGGATCTCCAACCAGGATCCCTGGAGGCAAGGAAGCTATTGTCCTAAAAACAAAGGAACTTTTCCTCACGTGCACCAGCAACAATGGGAAGTGCCCCAGCGCCTTTACTTCATCCTGGACTGGGCTTCCTGATGTTTTCCAGGATGCTTGTCTGGTCTGGTTTAGCCACAAACGGCAAACTACGTATTCCCTCTCACCGATCCTAAAAAAAACTGTGCTGCTGCTTGACTCAGGAGCAGGACGGAGCAGGAAAGCAGAGCTGGCGCAGTGTTCAGCAGGTGAGAAATGGTGCCACGGCCTCCTGGATTACGGAGAAATCTACCAGGGCTTCCCTCTGCCCTCACCAGGCATCTTTAGAAGCTGCTGCGTTTCATTTTTTTGGGAGGGGAGAAGAGCAGAAGGAAAGGGATGCGTGAGGTCAGCAAGCAGGTTAAAAGCCCAGCGGAATGGTTTTCCGTGCAGGGTCACCCACTCAGCTTCTCCCTCTGTACCTCAGACTGAGCCAGGGGGTACACAGAGATGCCCAGGGGGCTGGAGATCACCTTCACTTGGCAGCAGGCACAGGCTCAGAGCTGCTGGAAGCCTCCCGGGATGGTCCGGAGTCGGAGCTGAAAATGGACACAGACATTGCCCACCGCCTGCTCACGTTTTTCCCAGGAACCCCAAACTGAAGAGGAGCTTTTTTTCCCCTGTCTTAGGAGGTGTTGGCATTCCTCCAAGCACGGAGGGACCACATGGAGGACAAACCCGGCTAAAACTGGGGAGGAAGGGAAGGGAATATCTGTTAAGGAGCTAGCTTGGAAATAAGATCATGGAAACCAGCTGTTGCTTCAAGAAAGGGTTTTGTGTTGCTGGTTCTAGAAAAGGGGCTGATGTGAAAAGCCAGCCCTGAGGACCAGATGTGTTTGGGCTGCATTTTGGGAGGTCAGGAGGTCAAACGCAGAGAGGCTGAGCGGTGTAGGGGGGGGATCTCTCTGCTGCACAGCACGACGGCTTTCTCTCTTTGGGGCTTTCTCTCTTTGGGGCTTTCTCTCTTTGGGGCTTTCTCTCTTTGGGGCTTTCTCTCTTTGGGGTGCTTTGTGGGGCTCGGAGAGGCAACACCTTCACCTCTGAAACCTCCGGCACTCAGGATCGCAAATTCCTCCTGACACATCTTCCCTGATGCGTTACCAGGGCCGCCTCTCCTGCGGATCGGTTCCCGGCGATGCGGATCTGGGAAGACACATCATTAGGTAACCATTTATATAAGCACCCCGCCGCGGGTTCGCGTTGAATGTCACAGCTCTGAGAGCCCCGAGGGCACCTCTGACCCGTGGCAAACATCCCCGATTACCTCCTGGTCCGGCATCCTGCAGCGGGCATTGCCTTACCCTCCTCGCGGGAGCTCTGCCTCCCGTTTTCTGGTCAGGTGCTTGATTTTCGGGATTGCCATGGAGATGGAGGCCGGCGTGACAGGCGTCAAGCAAACAACAGGAGACAGTCTGCGTCCTGCGGGACTCGGGATAAACTTGGCGAGGCCTGCGCTCTGCGAGGCATCCCGGGCACTGAATTCCCATTAACGCCATCCAAGGGTGCTGCTGCGCGCTGCTTGGAAAACTGATCTCGCGCTTAGGAGTGGGGTTGAGAGAGGGGAAGGACAAAAACCAGCCGGGATTAGGGCACAGAGAGAGGCGCTGCTGCTCGCTGGGGTCAGGAAGTAACAGTGGTGTTTTCTGAATTCGTGCCTCGGCTGCTGTTGCAGGAGCACACCAGGAATTATTCTCCTTGCCCTGTCGTGTTTTAGGCGGGATTTTCTACGCGGATATGAGGCAAGGGATTCAAGGCGACACCGGGCCATGACGCCAGGAGGGGTTTGGGCTGGGAGCAGACCCTGGAGGATATCGTTTTCCCCTTCGGATGGCCGTAAAAACCTGGCAGATTGCAGGTACAGCCAGCAGAGCTGCGGCTCAGAGCACACCACGTTCCTTATGTAATTGTGCTGCGATGGCCATTGGCACGGGAGCCGGGATTTGTGTTCCGGGGAAACGTCTGAAACAGCGAGTGTAGGAATCCGGTCTCCTTGGTGACGAAACCAACCAATGGAAAACACACAAAAAAGAGGAATCTAAACCCATCCTTGGGCCTTGCTTTTATTTTCGGAGCGGGGGACAGCGAATGAGCCTGTCCTGAGGCTGCGAGCAGGATGTGAGCGTGCCTGGCATGGCTCTGGTCTTCACCCAGCTCATCCCAAAACAGGCTCAGCTACCCCAGGAGCTGGAGAAAATTAAAGTAGGGTTAAAAAGCCAGGTAGCTCTAATGACAGACCTTCCTGGGACCTTGTGCACTGTCCTTACCACAGTCTCCCCCTCCAGCCTCCCAGTGATGATGCTGAGCTTGGGTATAAAGTAACTCCCGCCCTTCCTGCAGAGGCCTGGATTAAACCCAGTGTTAATAAAAGTTAATAAAAGTTAAACTGCCTGTGTTAGCACAAAGGTGGGGAAAAGCAGCCACCACTGGAGAATCCCCTTCCAGCGCCACAGATCCGCAGCAAAGAGGGAGCTGCTCTCCTTTGAAGCCTCTCAGGGAGGAGTCAGAGTTTAGGACAGCAGAAACATCATTTCCCCAGCGTGGTGCAGCCACGTAGGGTCAGGCCACGCCTGGCTTTGGGCAGTGCTAGCAGAGGGTGGATGGCAAATCCATGATTTTATGGGGTGGTGCTGGTGGTCCCTTACCAGCACAGGGTTTGATAAGTGGCAGCGAGGGGTCTTGGACATTTCCATGGTGGTTGGGAGCATCTCACGGTGAATGTTTGGCTCGTGGTGCTGCTGGTTGGACACGGAGGTGTTGAGAGCAAGGGGGCAGGTTTTGGAGCAAAGCACTTCAACAACGTTTCTGTCAGCCCGGACACGGGTTTTCCTCGGATCTGGTGCTCTTAATTTAGAGGCTGCAAGAGGCCAGGAAAGCTCAGTGTTTTCCAGAGGTGGCCACGTCTTCCCTCCACTGCCGGGCTGAGAGTCACCCGTATGCCCGGAGAGCAGCAGCGCATCCCCAGCCGGCTGTCCTGAGTGACGAACGCCTCGGCAGCGCCAAGCCAAAACATCTTCTGCTTCAGCTTAGCAGGCTGGAAGGGAAGATTAGGTTTCCCAGGTGGAAAATTTCCCACAGAAAATATCAGAGCCCTGTTTTTCTTTCCGCTTAATGAACGCCGTGACCCTCGCTCCCCAAGTTATTCCAGTAATGCCCCAGGATCCTAATTAAGACCGAGCCCAGCAGCTCTTGGCATTGTGTAAACACGTGGGAAGACTCCAGCCCTTCTCTAGGAAGCTTGTCATCCAGTTTGGTTTGGGCAAATGCATCCATTGAAACTCTCTTCTTTTTTTTTTTTTTTTTTTCATTTTTTCGGTCGCNCTTTTTTTTTTTTTTTTTTTTTAACTTTTTCAGCAGCCCCACAATGGAGGCTTTCATCTCTACCTCTTGTGTGTATTCCAGTGTCATGCCCTCTGCTTTCAAAGGCTTAGGTTTGCCTTTAATTGTGTCGAGAGCCTTTGTCTCTAAGCCTTTAATAACGGATTTTTTTTTTTTCCCCCCCTCCTCTGCCAAAAGAGGAATTTTGTTTCTTTGCTGGCTTTTCTTCTAAAGCTGAAGTGACAGTTCCCTCTTCTCGGTGAGATTTACAAAGCTTATCGTTTAATTTTCAAGAGCCAAACAGCGGAGGGAGGGGGGAAGGAACGAAACGTCATCGTGGCTTTTAAACGCTGTCGCTAGGAGAAGGCTTAATGATCTAGAAATACATAAACTGCATGCTCAGGGGCCGCTTCGATTCGGTGACACCAAACTGCTGCTCCTGACGGAGACCGGGATGGAGCTGGGGGGGCCAAAGCCAGCACATCTGGGTAGCCTTTTCCTCTGGGCACAGTCAGCATGGAATCCTGGAATGGTTTGGGTTGGGAGGGGCCTTAAAGCTCATCCACTTCCACCCCCTGCCGTGAAACACCTTCTACCAGAACAGGCTGCTCCAAGCCCCGTCCAACCTGGCCTTGGGCACTGCCAGGGATCCAGGGGCAGCCACAGCTTCTCTGGGCATCCCGTGCCAGGGCCTCCCCACCCTCACAGGGAGCAATTTCTTCCCATAATTATGGCAGGAAACTGAGGCACGAGGAAGAAAATAACCTTTGCTCAGCTTGAGGGATGATTTGAGCCCATCTCCAAGGATTTGAAAGGAGAAAGCTGAGGTGGATCCCATGTTCCTTCTTGCGCTGAACTCGGTGTTGTCGTGTTGCACCTCGTGTTTGGCAGGATTTGCCTCAGCTCCTGGTGATTTAACTTTTATATTTTTCAAATCCTGTGTTGCCTGGTGTGTAACTCTGCAGTTTCTTGTAGCTCGCTGGCTGCTCCCCTAGGCCAGACAGACACAACAAAGCCTCTCTGAGCTTCTTATTCAAGGACACTCAGATTGTCCTAGGCCCAAAAGGTGTAAACCAGGGCCTCTAGAGAGGTGGAGAAATTGAAGAAATTACATCATTAGCTAAAGTTTTAATTGGTGAATTTATGCTGATATGCAAATGACCCAAACCTGTAAAAGTGTGAAGAACTCGTCGTCCATCTTGGGATCCATTTTGGGTGTAGCCTCTGGCTCCCCAGGGTGCACCTTTGAAGGCCTTTCAAATAAATCCCTGCCTTTATTCCCTTACTCCTGTCTAGTCTCTGTTCCTAGGCAGCCACTCAAGGCATCACTGGCAGGGGGGACAGTCCTGGGATTGCCATCAAGGCTCTGTGGGATGAGGTGGGACAAGATCCTCTTCCAGTCTTTTCTGCCCGTGCCCGGCGCGTGGTGGTCGTGCAGGAAACACAGGTCTGGGGAGGGGTTGTCTTCCCACTGAGCAAGGCATAAATGGATTAAACTGCTTCATATTGATTGAACACTGACTTACCCCAGCTGGGCTGGTGCCAGGGCAGGTCTTCCTTTGGCTCTGGTTGAGAGTAGGATTTGCTCCGTGGATTTTTTTTGGTTCTGGAGGATGACAGCTCGGAGCAGGAGGAATTGCTTTGCAGCTCGTTTATGGTCACTGCAGTGGGCCAGCTGGGCTTGAAATGAGTCCCAGCAGAGAAAAAGAGTGTCTTCCAGCTGCTGCCAGGGGGGTTGTGTGCTTCATCCCTCGGGACTGCCATCCTCAGTCCCAGTGATGAAGGACTGGTGGAGCAGAAAACCCTCTCAAGGTTCCTGAAGGCATAAATCTTCGGGCAAACCACTGATTATTGTAACCTCGTCTGGTAAACGAGGGAAACGGCCTTCCCAGAAGACGCCTTTCACTTTAATTATGAAATAAGTAAGGAAGCAGCCTTCTGTCTGGCTGAGCTGGCAGCTCAGGAACAGATCCAAGGGAAGCCAACCTAGCTGTCAGCTTTCCAGCCTGTTTGCTCCTCCTCTGGAGCAGCCTGGCGTGTGTCTGGGAGCTCGGCCCTGTGGCAGGAAGCAGAGGGACAGGCACTGCTGCCCAGTGCCCTGCTTGGCCTTGGATGGACACAATATGGTCCAGACCGCCCCCAGAGTGGGTTCTGCCATCAGGAGCTGGGGCTTCCTGCTGTCCAGGAGATCTCTCCAGGCAGAATTCATGGAAAAAGAGCTAAAGAGTCGCCTCCGCGTCCTCTGGTGAGAGGTTCCTCGCGTCAGGAGCAAACAGGAGGAGACCTGCGTGCAGGCAGGGCACGCCAGGGCTGGGATGTCCAAGGCACAAACTGTTGTCCTGGCAGGAGCCAGCGTGTCCCTGGGAGCTGGATCTGTGCTGGAAGGGCAGCCGGTGGTGACAGACCAGGTGGGGGTGCTAATAGGACACCCCACCTTCCTGCCAAACCATTAACAGCTCTTTTTTTGGGTGGGTTCAGCTCTTTATTCCACTTCCCTTTCCGAGCTCGGAGGAGCTGCGTGTCACAGCCCGTGCTGTCCCTCTGGCTCGGTGGCTGGGGTACCAAAGTGCTTCCACGCCTCCAGGAAGGGGGGATGAGAGTTTGGATGGGAGCCTCACCCTCCCAGCCACTGCCCTATGCAGCACAATATCCCCTCTGTCCTGAAAAGCCTGAAGATTTTAATCCCAAAATAGACATTTCAACAAAATTCCTTTTTTTTTTTTTTTTTTTAATTTTTTTTTTTGAAACCNTTTTTTTTTTGAAACCATCTGAGAGCTGCTGCTTTCGTTTCAGGCAGAGGGGAAGTCATTCCGAAACCTCTGGAGCTGCCGTGAAATGGGATCGTCGCCCGCCGGGGGAGCTCCGGCGCCCACGTGCCTTCCCGCAATCCTCATCCCAGAATCCCAGATCCTCGTCCCATCCTGGCACGTGAGTGATGCAGTGCCACTCCTGAAAACTTGGAAGTTGGCTGAAATCCCCGTTTAGCAGCACAGGCAGCTCTGTGGTGGTTTTCATTTCTCAGGTTCGTGACTCTAAACCCAGACAGCAATGCCCAGCAAATAACTCACAAGGCCTGGCTTGCTTTTTCTCATTTTTTATGTTTTATGTATTTATTTTTATTAATTTTATGGTAGATTTTATTTGTTTTACTATAGATTTTACTTATTTTATTATATATTACTTTTTAAAAATTTATTTATTTATTTAATTTATTTCCTTCTCCTTGCAACCTGTCTCACTTTGCATTTTGCTTCCATTTCCCCTGCCCACAAAATACAGTCCGAACCTCCAGACTCTCCAGCAGCCGTTCCAGATCCAGGCTTTGAAGGGGGAATGGCTTCCCAGTTGACAGAGGGCAGGGTTAGATGGGATATTGGGAAGGAATTGTTCCCTGGGAGGGTGGGCAGGCCCTGGCACAGGGTGCCCAGAGAAGCTGTGGCTGCCCCTGGATCCCTGGAAGTGCCCAAGGCCAGGCTGGACACTGGGGCTTGGAGCAGCCTGGGATAGTGGAAGGTGTCCCTGCCCATGGCAGGGGGTGGAATGGGATGAGCTTTAAGCCCCTTCCAACCCAAACCATTAGATGATATTATGAAATTAGCGAGGTCGTTCCTTTCCACAGTCACCTTTTCACACTTTTGGGGGGGCTCTGCTGAGCTTGGATCCCTCCCTTTCCCTTTACTGCCCTCCAGACCCCCTTCTAGGCCGCGTGAGGAGGAGAACGGAGCTCTCGTGGACAGCTGGGGCAGGCAGGACGCTCACCCCAAACCAGCACACGCTCCCTCCCGCTGCTGAACAGCTGCCCAGCCAAAGTGCTGTGCCTGAGCCAAGCAGCTTGGACCGGTGCAGGCTTCCAGCTTTGGGAAACGGCAAAAATCTCCCAGAGGATGAAAGGATCAGAAGCCTCCAGCTGCTGGAATTCCTCTGCTCTTTGACACGCTCCCCTTCCCCCGTGCGTTTGCTCCCTGGGCTCCCCAGCAGAGACCAAAGCAGCCGGACAGGCCGGTTCCCATGTAGGTAATTCCAGGGTAACTGGAGGCTTCCCAACCTTTTCCTCTTGCCCTTCCCTGGCCGAGAGCCTAGAGGAAGACCAGTCAGTCTCCAGGCACGCAGCGTGCCTGGGGTTTGGAGGAGGGCACGGGCTCGGGTGGGGATGCGTAAGGAATTAGGTGGCGTTTTTGGGGAGCAGGCATCCTGAAAGGCCGGGCTTTGCGGGAGGAGCACTCCGTGTCTCTGGGACCAGCACAACCGGTTCAAAAGGGAGGTGTGTGACCACCAGGAAATGCTTGCTGTGCTGGGAGTTGTCATAAAGCCACAGATTAAATGAAGCAACCGCTCACTGAAAGGAAAAAAAACGCGTGGAAGGGAATTGGAGGGGTGGGTTTTGTTTTTTTTTTTAAGAGGGGAAGAATTATTAGGAGTCCAGCGAGATCTTAGAGCCCCTTCCAGTGCCTAAAGAGATTCTAAGAGAGCTGGAGAGGGAGTTTGGATGAGGTTCTGGAGTGACAGGACACAGGGAATGGCTTCCCACTGCCAGAGGGCAGGGATGGATGGGATATTGGGAAGGAATTGTTCCCTGGGAGCGTGCTGAGGTCCTGGCACAGGGTGCCCAGAGAAGCTGTGGCTGCCCCTGGATCCCTGGAAGAGTCCAAGGCCAGGTTGGATGGGGCTTGGAGCGGCCTGGGATAGTGGGAGGTGTCCTTACCCGTGGAATGAGATGATCGCTAATGTCCCTTCCAACCCCAAACCATTCTGTGATTGTGATTTGGTGTTTTAATTGTTGTTGACAGTCAGCTTGTTAGAAAAGCAGCACCGGTTATAGTTATTAATTCAAACCACACTGTTTTTCCTGCTGTACCCCTTTTTTTCCCACCTCTCCAGAACAGCAGGCTGCTCTCACTCCCAGCCCTGGTGTTTTGCCATCGTGGGTGCAGCTGGTGTGGTGTCAAGGACAGCACGGTTTCCTCAGCCGGCCGAACCCTGCCCAGAGCAGCATCTGGCCATCGTTCAAGGACAGAGTGTGGAGTGTGATGCTCCCTGTCCTGGGAGGCAAACCCTGAAATCCCCAAAATATGAGGTATATAATCACCTTTTCAATAGGAACGAGGGGTCTGAAGGTGGTGGGATCCCCTGTCTCGTTTGAGTGACAGCTTGTGTCACATCAAGACACGTCAGTAGGCACCAGGCTGGTGCACAGAGGCAGCAGCCCTCCCCCCAGCTGTGCCTGAGCACAGAGATGTTATTCCTGCGGTGACACAGCCTCGGGAGCACCTAATCTGGATTTATTGAGGTCGTAAGACTGACTTAGCGCGGCGGTGCCGAGGCTGTAGGATAAATAGGAGCCTTCTATTTATAACGCTGCCAATCTGGCACCGCTCGCGAGCGCCGAAAATAAGACTTTTGTGCAAGGCGAGCCGAATTAACGGGTGCTCTCCTCGTGTTGTCTGCGCAGCAGCCCCTGATCCTGCAGCACACACCCGGTGCTTGGCAGGGATCCTGCAGAGCCCCGCCGAGCCACCGCCTCTCCGGAGGGCTGAGCGTGGTTCTCACCTGCTCAGGGAGGAGAGGTTCCTCCTTTGCCTTCGGGTGGTCCGACCGTGCAGCCCACGAACCGTGCGAGTTTGGGGCAGGAGCGACGAGCTCTGATGATGCAGCTGAGCCCAGGGAAAAGGGGGTTGGTTGTGCTGGAGCTGCCCTAGGGCACGTTTCTGGTCCCCCCGCAAAGTCCCATCCTTCTCTCCAAAGCAGGAGAATGTGTCAGACACCGAGGCAGAGCCTGGGCTGGCACAGCCACTGAGCAGCAATCCCAGGTACTCCAGGACAGTGGAACTGGATTAACTTGTAAAGGGATCTGTTTAAGCTGCAGGTAAACCCCCTGCGGATCTGCTTCCCCGGGAGTGAAGCGAGCCTCACCGCCCAACTATACTGAGCTTAACACAATTTTTTTTCTCTAATATGGGAGTTTGTTGCTGTTTAACTCACCCATGTAAAATCTTAGCTTTCCCCTGCCAGCCCACCCAGACCCTGCTCGGGCTGTAATGGTGAGTGGCCTCCAATATTTATTTTCTCTGATAGGGAAGCAGAAACCTGGATTTTATCGTTAACGCTGTGGTGTACAAGATCTTAAGGCAGATACCTGCTGTTGTGATTTAACACCTGCCTGGCTTCCTGTTTCCTGGGGTTGAATTTATTTTCAGAGCACTTTAGGCTCCCCTTTTCCTGCTGTTTCCACCTACTGAGGTCTGTGACCATCCCTGTTGGATATGCCTGCTCCACACATGGCTCTGCTGGCAGGAATAGGATCTCAGAATACCCAGAGCTGGAAGGGACCCACAAGGATCATCAAGTCCGGTTCCTGACCCTGCACAGGACACTCCGAGGATCCCACCACGAGAGGTGCCAAAGCTGGTCCTCCACCACTCTCCTCTCGACACACCCGACTCCAGGAGGTGACCAAAAGGAGAGGAGCAGCTTCTGACCCACCAGCTGCTACCCAGGGCTGCCAGGAGCCTTGTGGCCACTTTGATGTGCGGAGGAGAGCACAGTGTCCATCCCACGGTTTGAGCTGGGATGTGGGATCAGGCGTGACACAACGTGACACGGACCCGCCGGACGTTGACGTTCCCCTAAATTCACTATCAGGTTTTTTTTGGGTTTTCCTTTTGGCTTCTCCTGCCTGGGATTTCACTCAGTTTGGAGAGGGTAGATGCCACGCAGGGGGAAAATCATTCCCAAGCCTCCTGACCCAAAGGAGACAACAAGAATTCGCATGATGGGGTTTGAAAAGGAGGAGGAGGAGGAGCTGGCCCCAAATGCTGGTTTACAGAGCATGGCAGAGGCTGTGACCTGGAGGGGACCAGCAGGAACACCCCTGCCCGCACCATGGTGCTGTGGGTAGCCACACCAAGCTAGACCACCCTAAATCCGAGGTTTGGAAAGGAGCTGCAGGCCCTCCAAAGCTGCCTGCAGAAGTCTGGAGCCCCAGGGAGGGAGGGGGGGACAGCGCGTGCCAGGCAGGCAGGTGGCAGCTTGGTGGCAGTGGCACAGTTGGGCAGCCTTGGAGGAGAGAGCCAGAAGGCCGAGTCATTCCAGCACAGTGAGTGCAGTTAAGCGCTGCCATATGGCTCCTTTTGCAGAGGAAGAAGCGCGAGGGGAGCGAGGCATCCCGCTGCTTTCCCTTGAAAATGAACTTCCCATTTCTCCCGCGAGCGCTGGAAGAACTCGGCGGCCACAGGAGTCGGCGATTTCAGAGCGGCCACGGGGAAAATGAGGAGGAATTCCTCGTGGATATCCTCTGGTTGTTTGCTCTGCCTTAAGCATATCTGAGGGCATTTCTGAGGGTGGAGAACCTGAGGTGGATCAGGCAGGGGGAGGAAAAAAATCTTTTATCAGGANGGATCAGGCAGGGGGAGGAAAAAATCTTTTTTCAGGGATGGGTGTTAAACCCCTGCCATGCCAGATGTGGAGGGAGGGAGGGAGAAAAAGAGGTTGCTGCTGGCCAAGGAGTGCTTTGACCTGTTGGGAACCACTGGAACCAGAAAACCAGATTTGAGCAGCTTGATTTCGTGCAGGGCTCTTGAGAGAAGTCGGGAGGGGAGTAGGCAAATGTTTTTCCAGCAAGGGAGCGAGGCATCCCGCTGCTTTCCCTTGAAAATGAACTTCCCATTTCTCCCGCGAGTGCTGGAAAAACTCGGCGGTCGCAGGAGTCGGTGATTTCAGAGTGGCCACGGGGAAATGGAGGAATTCCTCGTGGATATCCTCTGGTGGTTTGCTCTGCCTCAACCACACTTGAGGGCATTTCTAAGGGAGGAGAACCTGAGGTGGATCAGGCAGGGGGAGGAAAAAATCTTTTTTCAGGGATGGGTGTTAAACCCCTGCCATGCCAGATGTGGAGGGAGGGAGGGAGAAAAAGAGGTTGCTGCTGGCCAAGGAGTGCTTTGACCTGTTGGGAACCACTGGAACCAGAAAACCAGATTTGGGCAGCTTGATGTCCTGCAGGGCTCTTGAGAGAAGTCGGGAGGGGAGTAGGCAAATGTTTTTCCAGCAAGGGGCAGGAAAGAAAACAGTAGGATTTTCTGCTTCATTTAGTAAATCCATTGCTTTTGTCCCCAGTGTGCCTTAACCCTTTCACCCCCACTAACATCTCTGGTGTGGGGTTGCCAAACACAGGCAGAAGACTGACCTGCTGGCAAAATTTTTGCTTCAGTGCTTCTCTCTGTGCAGATGGAGAATGAAAGGCAAAAAAAACGGGCAAAAATCAGAGCCTGGGTAGCAAGGTTTAGTCATGGATTTGGCAGCGCTAGGCTGGGCTCGATGATCTTAGAGGGCTTTTCCAACTTTCGTGGTTCTAAGAGGTTGGGAAAACAGCAGCTTTGGTGTCAGAGCATTCCTCAGCAGCAGAGAGGAGAGCGTTCGTGGGAAGATCTTTTGGGGAAGAGCATCCTTTGCTGAGCAGGCTCCAGGGAGAGGCTGGGAGCTGTAGCAGAGACAGCCGGTGGGTGGGAGGAGGGAAGATGTGGAGCTTTGCAGCAGGGCAGCGAGGAACACGTGTGTTTGGAGGCTGGGGATCTTTGGGGGCTGGAGGGTGGGATTTGCTTACTTGTAGCACCTGAGATTTCACTGGTAGGGGAAGATCTCTTCTCCCCCAGTACCAGAACCGAACCCCGCGGCTCCCAGTCTGTGGCAAGAGCTCATCGTTTGCTTGGGTTTTAAATCTCAGCTCTGACATCGCATCAGTGCAGAGAATCTCTGCCTTAGCCCTTTCGAAAGGGTCTTTTCTCAGAAAGGTTTGTCACCAGGGCTGCTGGTCAAGCAGGAGGCTTTCAAACCACGGAAGCCTAGAAAACAGAAGGAAACAAACAACCGTGAACACTTAAAACGTCTCCAGCAAGCCACCGGTCTTCTGGGGACATTCCCAATGCTTCGATGCACGTGGCTGGCAGGATCACAGCTCCCAGCCACAGCTCCCACCACGGCCTGAGTCAGGCTCGGGGACCACAGAATCCCAGGCTGGTTTGGGGTGGAAGGGAACTCAGAGCTCATCCCATCCTACCCCTGCCATGGGTGCTCCAAGCCCCATCCAACCTGGCCTGGGACACTTCCAGGGATCCAGGGGCAGCCACAGCTTCTCTGGGTACCCTGTGCCAGGGCCTCCCCACCCTCCCAGGGAACAATTCCTTCCCAATATCCTATCCATCCCTGCCCCCTGGCAGGGGGAAGCCATTCCCTGTGTCCTGTCCCTCCATCCCTTGTCCCAAGTCCCTCTCCAGCTCTCCTGGAGCCCCTTCAGGCCCTGGAAGGGGCTCTGAGGTCTCCCTGGAGCCTTTCCTTCTCCAAGTGGACACCCGCAGCTCTCCCAGCCTGGCTTCAGAGCAGAGAGGCTCCAGCCCTTGGAGCATCTCCGTGGCTCCCTTTGGACTCTCTCCATGTCCTTCCTATGTTGGACTTGTGCTCCGTCCAAGCAAATCCTGGTGCCTGAGCTGTGCTTTTCCTGCCTCATGTCCAGCTGCCCCGCACGCCTTTCCTTGCCTGGCCGTGCCTGGACACTGCCACCAGTGTCCCCTTTGCACTGCTGTGACTTTCCAGCCAGGACTGGCACCTGTGCGGGTTTTCCCACGCACCATCTCCACACCCAGCTCTCCCTTTGCGTTATTAGTTCCCAAAACACACATAGCTCCTCTTCCACCCAGTCCGTCTTTTCCCTCTGCCTCCCCTGAGGTTCACGTGCTCCTCTGTAATTATTGTAGCTGCCACCGAGCCCTTGGCAGGACTGTGTGGTCCACACAGGCAGGGTGTGGTTCCGCTCTGCACCAGTTCGGCTTGGTTTGAGAGCCAGGAGAAAAATTCCAAAGCTGCCAGGGCGGGAGGCACCCCGTGAACGTCGGAGAGAGGCAGGCAGGTGGGATGCAGGCTGCGCATTCCAGCTGGAGTTTGCACGGATGGGCACACGGACAATCTGCACCGTCTGCGTTCGTCCCGTGTGCGTGGAAGTGATTCTCACCTGAGCAAAACGTGCTCAGGACGCTGAGGGAATTTAAAAGCAATTAGCAGCACAAATGTCGGGTTTGAACCCGCTGCTTGCTGCTTTTTTCTCCCCCCATCCATCGCAGGCTCCCGTTAGTAATTTTTAAAAAGTCTTTCATCCTGGCCTGAATATCTGGGATCTCGCAAGGGCTCTGCCCGCACACCGGTCGTGGTCCTTGTCACCCCCAGGCTGGGTCCCTGCTCTCTGCCTGGCTGCTGGCAGCCAGGGCTTGCCCTCATCCCATCCCACAGCTCCTTCCCAAAGTGCTCTCCTGCTCCCGGCCTCTGCTCCAAGAGGGGGAAGCTCCGCCTTGGAGACTGGAGCAACCTGGGAGAGTGGAAGGTGTCAGGGGGTGGAACTGGATGGGCTTTGAGGTCCCTTCCAACCCAAACCGTTCTGTGATGATTCCATGACCTGGGAGCTCTCACTTCTGCAGTGGTGGCATCCAAACCCATGCTGGGAGCAGCTCTGTGATCCGCGAGTCGCTGTGCGATCATGGGAAGAGATCCCGCAGATAATCTCCTTCCACTGGCGGAAATATTCCACTTATTTTTATCCTCGTTTCCTGTCTGTCAGCCAGTTAATTATCCCTCAGAGGACTTTCTCTATGAGTCTTTTTCGGGAAGGAAACTTGGCGAGTGCTGCCTGAACGTCCCTGTCCATTTAAATGAGAACAGTGGAGTCAATTTTAGTACCTTCTGGAGAAAAACTCTTTTTTTCCTTTGTTTTTCCCCCTTTTTTTTTTTTTTTTTTTTTTTTTTTTTTGGTGAGACTGGGCTTGTTTCTCCCTGTTTGTGTCAAGCTGCCAGTAACAGAGTTTTCCTGCCTGGATCTTCTCTTCCATGATGCAGAAGGGGAGTGTGAAGAGGAGGCTGTTGCACTCCAGAATATCCATGCATTATATCACGGCCGGACACCTGGGCTTGCTCCAAACCAGCTCATCCGGGGCTGGGGCCACGTGCTGAGTCCATCCCTCCTCTCTCCCAATCCTCAGCCATCCTTAATGGATGTCCTTGAGGAAGCATTTAAAAATGCAAACCGTTTTTTGTTGCCGTAGCAACCGCTCTGCTGGAAATGGGGATAAAACGTGTCTCCCGGGAGGTCAGAGATGTTCTTTCTGAGAGGTGGTGGGTGCTGGTGGCAGGAGCACAGGTCACAGCCACCCGTCCCAGGTCCCTGGCTGCTGGAATCCCGCTGCCAGGCCTCGGTGATTCCCATGGGGAACCGCTTAGGGTTTAATCCACAGATATTTCTCGTAGCCTCCACCGCTGGCTCTGAGCAGCCTGGCCTAGTGGAAGGTGTCCCCGCCCATGGCAGGGGGTGGAATGAGGCTTTGAGGCCTCCCTCCCAGCCCAAACCGTTCTGGAATTCCGTGATCCCTCAGGCTCCGGCAGTCCCGAGCTGGGGTTTCGTGTCAGCCCAGCCTGCAAGCAAAGGACCTCTCCCGAAGGGCAGCCAAGACTGAACTTTCTCATGAAAAACACGGAGCGTGGGGGCTGCGCCCTCGCTGCTGTCACCTGTCCCTTTGCCATGCGCTTGCAGGGACCAGATCCCACAGCTCCCAGCTCTTGCAGAGACACGGGATTCCCACAGTGCTCTCCACGCTGTGCCCGGGATGAGACGCTGCAGTTCTCTTGTTCAGCATTCCCAGCGCGGCAGGGGGAACCTGTCCAACCTCCTGAAGCTGCGGAGTCAAGCGGGAACGCGGCAAAGCGCTGGCAGCAAACCCACTGCAACCCTCACCCGCTTCTGGAGCCTGCAGCTGGCAGATGGTTGAGATCCGCTGGATCAACCCCAAGCAGCTTGTGGAGATTGTTTTCACGGAGATATGTAGGGAAGGTTGGGTTATCCTTTTCGGATGCTGGCCTTTGGCAGCCAAAGAGGCCGAGCCTGAGGGTTCCCTTCCATGCTGGAATTGCGTGCTAGAAGGGATCAGGGAAGGACCGAGTGTTTCAACACTTACCCAAACGAGACGGGTGCTTTGTAATTCGTCAGCTCTGCAGTCTCTGTGTCCTGAACTCAAATGGCCTCTGGATCAAACCCCAGGGAAACTCTGCCAGTTGCTGGAATTGCCCTTCTGGGTTTTATCTTTGCGGGGTGGTGTCTCCTGCTCTGGGCATTGCTTTAGGCTGGAGTGATCTCCATTCATCTTCAAAACCATCAAACAAAGCAGGACGAGCTGCTTCCTCTCTGAGGTGCCTCAAATATTTGGGGCTTCTCTCTTCCATCCTGACTTTTGCATCGCTTCCTAAGAAGACAGGGTCTTTTCCCAGTCTTGGTAGAAATTCCCGTAAAGCTAAAGAAGGGCATCGAGCCTCGACGTCAAACTGATTTGGCTCCTGTCTCTCTCGGGGCTTCACCGGCCACTTGATGCACCAAAATTTGCCTAGAGCACCTCCTTCCCCGTCTCCAGGAATTATCTCCAGTCTGGTCTGATGCCGAGGCACAGACAGGCAGAGCTTGGAAGCCGCCCAAGCGCTCGCACCTTCCCAGGCTGGGGAGCGCGAGTGAATCACAGCAGTGGGATGTGCTGTTTGTCCGTGGGATGTGCGAGGCACAAAGCGCTCCCGGTCCTTCATCCGCGGCGCCTCGCGAGGAGCAGGTGTCCCCGCCCAGCTCCTGCGAAGCGCTGCGGGCACTTTTAAAGGGTCATCAGCTCTCTTTTGCCTCCGAGGGGCTGAGCTGGAGTCCCTCCATCAAGCGGGAATTCCTGCTGAGAGCTGTGGGTGGTCAGGAAGCGGTGCCCGAGGAAGGACTCGGCCGTGACCCCTCTGCGACGCTGTCGGGGTGGCAGCGTCCGTTTTCCGGGATGCGTTCCCGGGAAAATCTCTCTCAGGACTTCTTGCACCTGCTTGCTCTTGAGGGGACCCTCCAGTCCTGTGATGCCCAGCCACGCTTCTATCCCTGCCGTCTCCCAAGGGGTGGCTGCAGTGGCCCCGTGGGCCCACACGGATTTGTCCCTGGCAGCTTCCTTGGATGATGCCTGTGGGCTTTAATCAGTGTGTACCCGTGGTTAAATACACTCGATTTGATGTCATCGCTTAGTCTGGGAGGGTTTGGGGTGAGGAATTCTTGTTCTGTGGGAATCATTAAGGTTGGAAAAGCCCTCTGAGTCCACGACGTCCAACCCTTAGCCCAGCACTGCTAAACCCACCGCTAAACCATGTCCCCAAGTGCCACATCCAGGCGTTTTTTGGACACGAATCAGCAGTGCTGCTGACTTCCAGACAGCTCAAGATCCTGCTTTTTTGCTCCCTGAAACACGTGATTCTCCTTTCCTTGCAGGACAGGGCTAGTTTTCTCTTGGGAACGGCGATGCGCGTTATTGCTCATCGCTGCCAGCCTGAGGCAGGTTTGGTTTGACTTTTAGCTGAGTTTTGGACCTCAGCGGGGCGACTTTGGCTCTGCCAGAGATGATCTTCACACAAGAATGCATCTTCAGCAGTTCTTGATTCAGTGCCTGAACGGGGCCCGTTAATTTGTTTTCCACTTACAGACCCAGCTTCATGCTCGTCTTCAAAAAGCAAAAAGCTCCTTGATGGGGAATTTTCTTGCCTAAATGCAGCAGCACCGCTGACTCCTACACAGAGGTGCTGCCACCCACACCCCAAGCCATGGACTGATGTCCAGTTTGAGCCTCTAGCCCTTGGACTTGGTTCCTCTGGCCTCTTCCTTAGACAGAATTTTAGTCAAGGTGAGCTATGACACTGTTTTGAGCAAGTGAACAGCTCAGTAAACATCTAACTGATATCACAAGCTTGAATAGATGGAGCCAAAATTACTTTTATTGGTAAGGGGTTTTTTTTTTCTTTCCGAGGAAAGGAGCAAACCTGAGCATCGCTACCGAAATTTCAGGTGGGTGGGAAACAGGATGAACAACAGGATGCGTCCAGAGGCAAACAGAGCCGCTCGGGGATTCGGTTTGGGACTGACTTCATTCATGGAACTGACTTCATTAATATCTTTCCTAATCAGCTAGGCTCACGTGGAGCAGCACGTGGATCGCTGCTGCGGCTGGGACAGTGGAGAGCACGGGGGAGAGGACCTGGATGTCCCCCCAGGGAGGACGGAGCGACCTTGGGGGGCTCCGTTGGAAGCAGCAGAGCGAGATGATGTAACGCAGGTAGCGCGTTCGCGTCTTTTATCTGTTAACAGCGTCTCTTTCATCCCTATTCGCAAAACTTGGCCCGTTCGCTGGGCCCTCACCCATGTGAATCGCCACAGGAAGGGGAAGCGGGGTAGAAACGAATTGCAGGATGGCTTGTAGGCACGGGGGGATGTTGCTAGTGCAGTCCTGGGAGATGGACTTAGCAGAGAGGGAAGTTTTGCTGCCTCCCTTCCCAGCTTTGCTTAGAGCTTGTCCAGCAAACAGCTCAGGGAGAGCGAGCTGCCAGTGCAAGAGGTGTGGAGGAGCACGAAGAGGTGCCAAACAGTGGGATGCCGGATGGGGAAAGCTGCCTGCGGGTACAGCTGTGCCCCCCTTGGCAGAGGTCAGCGCATGCCACGGGATGGGAGCGCGGGCCGGGCGTGGAGCAGGCTGGGAATCCATCGTTCCATCAGCGGTGCCACGGAAGCACTGCCTTTCCCAGCCAGGAAAACCACTGCCGAGGCGTAAGGGCGTGCCTGGGGCAGGCTGGAGGCTGGCAAGGGGGAGGTGATGGTGCCCTGCTGGACATCTCCTCCAACCATCTCAGCTGGCTCCGTCTCCAGCCTCTCCACACCTGGAATCTCCCTGCCTGCTCCCCTCCCAGCTTGCCGCACGGGAGCATCCTTAAGGCTGCCTAAGCAAGGGAACGATCCTACTGGTTTTTGTGGGGTTGGGGTGATGCCGTGTGGGAAACAGAGGAGTAAAAACCTCTACAGGCAATAATGGGTTTGATTTACAGCCCTGGAAAGAGCTTGGGTTGATGTGATGACAAAGATATAGAGACCTTAAGCAAGAGAATTATAAACCTATATTTTTATAGTTACAAGTAAGAATACGTATTGGGTGATATGGTGGAGGGTTTTGAGTACAGCAATGTGATTTTATAGTTCAAGTTAAGAATTTAGGTGTTAAAATAGAAGTATATGGGTGTACGTGACCCAGCAGGTAATTGGTTGAAACATAGATGCATGGCAGTAAAAAGTACCAAAGGTGATAGGTTATCAAGTCAAAATGAAGTTTCATGTTAATTGCCTGTTGGACCAAAAAGTTATAAATTACCATGTAACCTTGAAACTCGTGACTATCTTTCGTTGTGGCGACCTGTTATTAAATCTCACGGCCTCTGAGGCTGATGCCTTGTTCGCTTTTTTTAAGTAATAAATCGCGAATAACCGCGATAGTCCCATCTCTTGGATAAGGCGCCGACAGTGCTGGAGTAATCAATTTGTGTGACTCAGTGCTCCCGGCGCCAGGAGCAATGCCGGAGCACCCCTGCACCGGTGGGATTGCTCTCGGCAGGAGGTTTAGGATCAGGACTGCTCGCCCTTTTGCCTTTTGGGGTGAAGAGCGCGCTCTCGGCAGTGCTTGGGAGCGGTGCGCCCGTGCTTGGCAATTCCCTCTGCCCCGTGGGCTTTCCCACAAGGTGCGGTTGTGATTCCTGTTGCTTCCGAGTGGTTGGAGGGAGGGTCTGGTTTTTGCAGCGTGCAGGCACCGGATATTGTGTTCAGCTCAAAGGCGGTAATGTAAATCTCTATTTTTGCGCCGAGGTTTATTGCCTTAATCAAATATTTATTTACAGCGCACGCTGGCAAATAGAGGCTTGACAGAAAGGAATTCACCCCTGGTGTGTCGTGTTTAATGGGATTATTCCTCAGAGTAACTGAGCCTCCTTTGCCCTGATTGTTGTGGCTGCCCCTCGATCCCTGGCAGTGCCCCAGGCCAGGCTGGACGGGGCTTGGAGCAGCCTGGGACAGTGGAAGGTGTCCCTGCCCATGGCAGGGGGTGGGATGGGTGATCTTTGAGGTTCCTTCCAACCCAAACCACGCTGTGATTCCATGATTCAGTTTGAGATGGGAGGGTGAGGATGTAGCTGTGTGGCCAGTGGACGCATCCAGGTGAGAGAACTTCAGCCACTGGGAGAGGCAACAGCAGCAGGAGACCTTTTTTTCTTGGGAAAAAAGTTTCCTAGCAACTTCTGGAAGCAAGTGGGGGATTGCTGTGCCTCGGGACACACAGCTAAAGGATGCACTGCTCCAAGACACAGATTATTCCTCTGGTTAAGGCAAAGCATGGAAAAAAAAAAAAGATTTGCAATCTGCCCTGGGTGGATAAAGTGCCTGTAGAGTCAGCAGGTCGTGACTTTCAGGAGCTCTCGTGTTTATCCCTTCAGGTGCCAGCCTCCAGAGACACACGGGAGTGGAAAGAAACCTCCTGGCAATGGAAGCGTCGGGGTTCCGTGCTTGGGGTGACACCGATGTGGTCAGACTGCTCGCCAAGGCACGGGAATTAGGGGAAAGCTGACTTTCCTGAGGTCTTCCTAGACCGTGCTTGCTTTTAAGCCCATCTCCTGGCAATGGAAACCTTTCTCCTTGCCGTGGGATTGTAGGGAGATAACATATAAAATAATAAAAGTCTTTCCCTGCAGGGGAAACTGACCGATGTCCCCACGCATTGCTGGCTGAGCTGGGGGGTTTTTGGTTTCCCCACGCTCAGGAATTTTGGTCTCCCCAAATTCCTGTGCCAAAGATGGTCTCCACGGCCTCATCTTCATCCTTTTCCATGAAGATCCCTCTCCCTGGCACGGTGAGCACATCCCTTGGATAATCTGGTGCCCTCTCAGCGATGAGTCCAGCACGTGGCAGAGCTGTGGGACAGCACCCAGGACCATCTGGATGAGTCCCCAAGGACACAGAGGGACAGAGCTGCTGTCTGCAGTCAGGCACCTCTTCCCCCACCGCTCCTGTGCCACGTGGACATTGCTTCTCTGACTTCCCAGCCGAAGGGGAAGCGCCACAGCAGTGATGGATGCAGAAGGGCAGCCTTGTGACCGTGACACATCTCGTTAGTCAGCTCCCAGGGAGGGGAGGATGGGTTTGCAGGAAGATTTTAGCCACGGGAAGGGGCAGCTGGGAGCTGGATGCCGGTGGGAAGCAGGGATTAGGAGCTGGAGATGTGACCCCACGTGTTCTCCACGGGGCTGACTGACGTTCCCAGCAGGAATCCTGCGCCCAGTGTGTGCCTTTCCACGGCCTGCCAGGCTTGTGGGCACCACAAAGCACCACAATGCCCTCGATGTCCCAGAGTCTTGGCAAGGAATTCTCATCCTCGGTGTCTCCGTCTCCTCGGTAGACACCTCGGCCCAAATCCCTTCCTGAGGTTCCTCACCTGCTGCAGGATCGATGCCGCGGGCATTTTTGAGACCTGTAGGCTTGCACCCTCTGTGCCGTTCACACCAGGCGAAGGCGGTTCCTTTGTGCCTCTCCTTTTCCCTCACTTTCTTCAGCAGGATCTCAGAGCTGAAATTTTGGGGGCGATGGAGGAGAGGGGGCAGCAGCAGAGCGCAAAACTGATTTGTGCTGTGCCGTGTCTCAGCCGCGCTCCCGCCTCTTGCCCGAGAGCATTCCCGTAGGAAACTGCTCCAGAGAGGAGTCTGCAGGGCTGGGGCCTTGCGGGATGGGAGGGAATTGTCCGTCCCTCGTGGCCGTGTGAGGCTGCAGGAATACAATAGGGAGCAAGGCTGCCTGCAAGCCGAGATGAACGGTGAAATCACGCCACGCGAGGCCGTGGCGTTGCCTGCTGGAAAATGTTCGCCCTGAACCTTTGCTGAGCTGCCAGGCAGGAAAAGCCCGTGCCAGGCTCTCACAGCTCTCCGTTGCTCTGGCTGTGGGGATTTCTGTCTCCAGCTTTTGGCTTCCAGCTGGGACGTTCTCCCGAGCAGACCCGATGCCTCTGCCGCGCGTTCATCCAGCTGTTATCAGCAGATGCCCTTCCTCGGTGACTCACGCCCTGCTCCCTGACCACATCCCCTTCTCTCTCCTTGCCCCCACCCACCACCCAGCTGAGTCACTTGGCCTCCTGTCACAAGCCAGGAGCTCTTCCTTCGGTCATGGAGGCGCTTCTGGCCTGGTGTGATGTAAGCTCCTCCCGAGTTCCTTTTCCCCAGCAGGCTCTGGAGTGGGAATTTGCTGCCTGTTACCACACTGCCCAGGCTGGATGTGCCCAGGCTCTTTTCCTCCCTTAGTCATCTCCAGCAGTTCCCCACAGGGACCAGTCCAGCCCAGTGGTACTGGAGGTCACCCAGCAGCCCAGCGCTCCCCAGTTTTGGCTGGTTTGTGTTTGAGACGTGACTTGTGAAGGCGGGAGCGGTGAAAACCCGGTGCTCAAAACCCTTTCCCATCTTCTGAGCATCCCGTAGCTGCGGGAGGCGACTTTGTGGTGTTACCCCATTAAAAAAAGAGCATTTTCAGCTGCTCAAGGAGGGAATTCTAGCGTGAGAGGAACGCTGAAAATCGAGGGGTCTGTCCCTGTCCCTCTCTACCCCATTAAACGTTGATGCAGTTTCATCTTCCCAGTCTCTTTTTGAAGCCCTTGTGGTGTAACTTCCTGCCACGGGACGGCCAAACTCTGGATAAAAACATCAACCCCTCGGTATTTTTCACGTGGGTGTCACTGCCCTTGATCTGGGGGGAGAGAGGAGCTGGCAAAATCCAACCCCTCCACCCTTTCCTTGGAGAAGGAGCGTGGTGTGTGCGCAGTCCTGGGCTGGGAAAAGCTGGATCAAAGCTTGCTTTAGTCATCCCGGGCGAGCAGGCACAGCCTCTCCTGAGGTCAGAGCCGGAGAAGGAGGAAGATGGATATCGGGACAGCCATGCTGCTGCAGTCTGGAGTGTGATAACAACCCCCTGCACGCCCTCCCAAATCTTCCAGGCGAGCTTGGAGACCCTCGGATGTTTCCTGTTCCGACAGGATTGCTGCTTCTCCACCTGGCACCTGACGAGGTGGGCTGGCTGCCTGCCCGTGTGCCCTCCCTCGGGGGCACAAAGCTTCCTGCAGGAAAGCTCTGGCGGGGCAGAGAGCTGGAGCTCAGCTGCCCAAACACCCTCCTCAGTGGCCCATCTTGTACTGGGAGCGCTGGCTAGGAGCAGATGGACACGTTGTCCTGTCCCTGGTTGACGCCAGAAGGAAATCCTCCTGCTGGAAACACCTTTCCACTGGGAAGGACAGGCTAATCACCACATCACTGCCTCATTTACTTGGTTCTGACATGCTCCCTTCCTCCTCCTCCTCCTCCTCCTCCTCCTCCGTGTTTTTCTGGTCCATCCACAGCTGCATCTCCTCCTCCTTGGATCTCCCATTTCTCCTTTTCAATCCCCTGCTGCATCCCAGAGGACTGGGAGATCCCTTCCTGGCAGGCCTCCCTGCCAGCCCGCGGGTTTGGCCGCTCCCTGGGCCCACAAGGGCTTTGCACATGTGTGTAAACACCTCCTCGTTGCTGCCAGAGCTCACTGGACTGTCCCTCCTGCGGGAGAGGACAGGATAAACCCGCTGTTTTGGTTTCCTGCTGGAGCAGGATAGTGCAGTATCCCTCCCAAAAGCAGCTGTTTAGCCCCAGACACGACACAAGACAACACAGGAGTGGGATTGTCCCAGGATTTTCGGAGGCTGGATGGCAACGCAGTTGTGGTAAACCAATTGTTGCTCAGAAATGTCCTTTGTTTTCCTGGTGGGGGTTTGTTGTTGTTTTTTTTTCCCCCTCCCTCTTTCTCCTCAGCCTCCCTTCTAATTAGGTGCCGCAGGCTCCAAAGGCACCACTTGCTCACGGGATGGCCTTTCCCAGGCACGGATTCTGGAATGACCACGAGCTCAAGCCCGTCTCATGGCTGCTGCAGGTTCCTGGAGGGAATTCCTTCCCTTGGGAAACGAAGCTGAATTCCCACCCCCCCAGCTCCATCCCCGTCACCAGCACTCAGAAGTGAACGCTGAGGGCCACGAAGTCACCTCAGCTGTTCAGAGGCCCGACTGCCCTCAAAGCAGCCGAGTCACCTGTGATTCCTCCAAAGCCTGAAGCAGAGCAGGGGAATAAATCTCGTTTTCTCCATCCCCAGCTGGTGCTGTGACCTCTCTGGACCTCCCTCCTCACCCGGCATTCCCTGGGGAGAGGGAATGCACGTGGAGGAGGAATGCTGCAGGCTGAGCTGTCTCCAGGAAAAGGGACATCCCAGCACCACCGGTGCTTCTCCAGCCGGCTGGCACTCTGACTGAAAAGGAGGGAGAGAACGCAGGGGGTTTGGCTGGGAGTCCTGCATCCCTCGCTCCTGCTGCTCGTTTCACGGCGGGGAGAAGGAATTTACAGCCTGGTGCTGCAGGGCTCAGTGAGAAGCAGGAAACACAGGCTGGGAGGGGAACGGATGGAGAGCGGCCCTGAGGAGGAGGACTCGGTGAGAAGCTCAGCAGGACCCAGCCGTGTGCAGCGGCAGCCCAGAAAATCCCCGTGCCCTGGGCTGGTCCCACAGCCTGGGCAGCAGGGAAAGGGGGGAATTCTGCCCCTCCGCCCTGCTCAGGTGAGACCCCATCTGCAGAGCTGCCTCCAGCCCTGGGGTCAAAGCAGAAGGATGTGGAGCAGCTGGAGAGAGTCCAGAGGAGGCCACGGAGATGCTCCAAGGGCCAGAGCCCCTCTGCTCTGGAGCCAGGCTGGGAGAGCTGGGGGTGTTCTTCTGGAGAAGGCTCCAGGGAGAGCTCAGAGCCCCTTCCAGGGCCTAAAGGGGCTCCAGGAGAGCTGGAGAGGGACTGGGGACACGAGATGGAGGGACAGGACACAGGGAATGGCTTCCCACTGCCAGGGGGCAGGGATGGATGGGATACTGGGAAGGAATTGTTCCCTGTGAGGATGGACAGGACCTGAAAATTGTTGCCCAGAGAAGCTGTGGCTGCCCCTGGATCCCTGGCAGTGTCCAAGGCCAGGCTGGACAGGGCTTGGAGCAGCCTGGGACAGTGGAAGGTGTCCCTGCCCATGGCAGGGGGTGGGACTGGGTGAACTTTAAGGTCCCTTCCAACCCGAACCATTCTATGATTTTATGGGACCGAAACTTGCTTGCGGGGCAAATTTTGGAAGAGGGAAGTTGCAGCTGCTCTGCGTCTGCTGGGCAAAGCTGCACACGTGAGTTCTCTGCAGAAGAGGAAGCTGGTGGGAAGAGCCCAGCCCGCTGCTTTGCAGAGCAGCTGGGTGAGGTCTGGGTTTGGCTCGAGCAGATGTCCATCCTGAGAGCCTCTCCTCACCCAGGAGTCCCTCGGGAACCAGCAGTGGGATCAAAACACGTTGAGGTGGTTTCCTACAGCTGCACTGGCCAGGCTTGCTTTGCTTCCAAGCTCAGGACACTGAAATCACCAAGCCTTGGCTAAATAAGAGCCATTTCCTCCTGCCTGGGTTAGCAAACCGTGCTTTACTCCTTGCTTAAATAATTTGAGAAGGAAGGAAGGCAGGCAGGCAGGCAATCCTTTGGGGAAATGCACTATAAACAACAACGATCCTTCAGGATGGCCCAGAAATTCAGGGAGATGGCATGAGAGCAGCTCTTTTCCAGGCTTTTCCCCGGAACAGCAGGGCCTGGCTGTGCCTGGTGCTGATTTTCCCCTGCCTGGGCTGTGGGAGACAGGGTGGTTCATGTACAGCCCGACAGCATCACCACACCCGAGCCGAAGGATTCACGGGCCTTCACTCTTGTTTTTGGCTGCAAACCAGGGGCAGCTCTCACAGCCAAGTTTTCCCAGCTCCCCCTGGCCTTCAGCTTCTTTTCCTGCCTGTTCTGCTTCCTCTGAAGATCTCAAACGCTGGAGTGGCTCCGATCCCTCCCGCAGCCTTGCAGGTGAGCCAAAGGTGGGCTCTGCAGCAGGGGAATCCCTGCTGGACCACATGCAGGCAGCGCTGTGTGTGGGATTCCTCAGGGAGCCACAAAGAAACGCTCCCTCCAGGCCGGGGCCACAGATCTCATCGGGCAGCAGCATCAGGAAAAGCTTGGGAGTCCAGCAGCAAAATCCTTGGTCTTGGTGCAGCTTCCCAGCAGCCTTCAGCTTGGAAGGAGAGGTAGGAAATTCCCCGGTGCTGGGGATTTCCTTTGGCTTCTGTCGGAAGCTGCCTGCAGAGGACCTTCCTCAGAGCCGGGCTGACAACCAGCCGGGGACCTCCAGCAGCCTGGCCGCCGAGCCACAGCTGTGGAACACCTCCACTGCTGCCCTGGGGCTCTCCCCTGGCCAGGGGAGGAGGGGGTTGCGGCTGCATTTGTTGGTGTCACTGGGCTCGTGACATCTCCTGGGGGCATTTCTGTGGCACTGGGGCCGTGACGTTGCCTGAGGACACTTCTGTGGCGCTGGGATGGTGGCATCTCCCGGGGGCATTTCTGTAGGACCGGGATTGCCTGAGGACACTTCTGTGGGACTGGGATGGTGGCATCTCCCAGGGGGTATTTCCATAGGACCGGGATTGCTTGA